>PVIR01002715.1:18525-60755 GCA_004026965.1 Petromus typicus
TACTGGGTGTGGAGACCCACACCCAGCAGCAACCAGTACCACATACCACAGTGCCGGGCGTGGTGGCTCACGCCTGTAATCCCAGCACTCGGGAGGCACAGGCAGGAGGATTGTGATGTGAGTTGGAGGCTGAGCTCAGGGCCAGCCTGAACCACAAAGCGAGACCCTGTCTCCAAAAACCTAAAAAAAAAAAAAAAAATAATGGTGTCTTGGTGATTGGGATATGACCCTTGTGATCTGCTTTGAACTGACAAGGTCATTCTAAATGTTTTGAGATTACAAACGTTGAATAGTATTTCATTACTTCAGATTTTAGGAGAAATTTTAGCAGAATTTTAGCAGAAGGCCATGGTGTCTCTCATTCCTAACCTGGTGAAGTAGAGCCTAGTCCTGCACGTGAGGGGATTGGACCCCTAAACATTACCCACTGTGAGGGCCACACGCTGAGTCTTTGGAGCTTGAGTATTTGAAATGTCCTTCCTGTTCTTGATTGGCGAATCTTTTCTCTATCAGTGGCTACTTGGGACTGATGTGACAGGGAATCTGTCATCTTCACAAAGGGACTGGGGAGAGCCAGTACCAATCACTGTGTGTAAGAAATGAAAGACTGAAGAGAAGATGATTAAAGCCCCAGTGGCTATCTTCATAAATGCACGTCAGGAGCAAAAGCATTCAGTGCAAATGTGGCAAGTCTTCATTTTGAAGCTTGATGAGATTAAAGGCAATGCTGGGTAATATAAACTACTGTTGAATCTTTCTTTTATTAAAACTGGGCTAAAACAAGGAGTAGGAATTTGTCAGGTGTGGTAATTACTTTGGTACTTTACTGATGAAAGCTCTCTTGGGCAAAGCCCTCTTCTCATCTATTTTCCATTTCCTCTGAGTTCTACTTTCAGCTGCTAGAAAAGAATAAATACGAGCTGTGAAGAGGGCAACTTTACAACCAATTTTTTTTACGGACTAAATACTTTTCAGGGTGGCTGTAATGCTGCTTCTCACGTACTTTGTTTCCCTGAGTCATCACCACAAGAAACTTTCTGGGTTGTGTAGTTCTTAAGGAACACAGAGACACACATGTGGGTGACTGCAGTAAACAGGAAATAAACAAAACTCAGCGAGGCAACATGGACTGCATGTGACTATTTTATAGTCTGAGTAGTTCAGCTGAGCAGGAGATAGCCGCAGGATACCGCGTAATTAATAACAGGATAAAATCAACCGATTAAGGAAGAAATCACAAACCATTTAGGTCGATGCTCCTCACAATGTGGTCTTTGCGGGAGGATGAATATCTCCAGGGAGCTTGTTAGAAACGCAGGCTTTCCAGCCCCAGATACTAAGTCAGATTCTACATTAACGAGATGTGCACACGAGTCACTGGGAGTTTAAAAAGCCCTGGTCCGTGAACAGCCCTTAAACTCCACGATCGCAGAGCCCGGAAGGACACACACGACCTCTGCATCTGCATCCGTTGGCCTCGGGCCACAAAAGAAACCCAACATTCCGGGCCGGTGAAGGTAGGAACACAGCACAGGCAGCATGGGTGCTCGCAGAACTTTAGAGTTAAGGCACGAAAGCCCTCTCCTTTACAGACTGAAATTGTGCAGGAGTAGAAAGGAGTTAACTGCCCCACTGATCCACCAGTTACCTTGTAAGGTTGTCCCAATAAGGGTGGCATGACTAGCACCAGCTGAGCTATGGGATGAAGACGGGATGCCCTCAGCACCTCTTAAGAAGCCAAGTGTCCTCTGGGATAATGTTCACCTCTAGTTCCTGCATTAATGGCTCGAACACAAACCCAGTAAGGCACAGTTAACAATAAACCCAAATAATGGTTCGCTGTGATAGCTCTTAGTAATTAGTGATATTGTTCACCTACTCATGTCTCTAGAATTATTCTGTGTTAAACTCTACATAATCCATCCTCGGCATTTCTTCATAAGTATGGGTTCATTTCCCACTTCCATTTTATAGGCTGTTATGCTGACAATTTCTGTCTTAACTTGTCTAGTTTTAGTTCCTTTAGCTGTAGAATGGAAAAAACAGTAGTACTGAGAGAGTTTCTTGAGGCATAAATCAACTACCACGTGCTATTTTCTTAGAAATAGCATGATACACAGTTGGGGTTAATGATTATTCATCATGATTATTGTTTATAAAGTCAAACAATAAGTACACATTCAGGTATTTTAAAGAGAAGAAGCAGAACTAGGAGAATCTGACTAGCATTTGCAATCAGGACAGATCACATTGGCAGGATGTACTAGTTTTAGGTGCTATATACCTCATATCTAGGTTATAAAATGAACATTGGATAGGATTTTAAGTAGTCATAAGTGGACTTAAATATATTTTCATATAGCTAAGAAATGAACTCTTTGGAAAGAGAAAATCCATTACTTATCTTTGGTTCCATGAATTTCATCTGTTTTCTTGGATCCTTTTTATTCTTACTCCTTTTGAAGGCTAAGTCTCCATTAGTCGTTTCTGGATAAATAATCACCATCATCATACTGTGGCTGAATTTCAGGCTGTAAAACTGATTGAAAAATTGAAGTTAATTTGCAGTTTTATTGGGCATCTCATTCCTTACAACAGAAATATTAGAAAATAATTTAGATGTGGTAAAATTGTAAAACACTTAAGGTCAACTGGAGCTCATTAAGAATAACAGTTTATTCTTAAAATAGCTTTAATAAAAATGATTTTTCCAGTTGTAGTAGTTTCTAATGTGCATTTTGAGAATTTTTCCCCATCTTCCTCTTCTTATTGGTCCTTTTTTTCTCACTTCTCCTTCCACAAATGGCATTTCTGCAAGGGAATATCACTGAAAAACTCAATTTGTCATAAATGATGGCAGCAGTCTCCAAAAGCAATGCATTTTAATGGCTCTCTCTGAGGAGGCATAACAAATACAGGAAAGCAGTAAGCCTGAGTCATGCTACCGGCTGGATATCTGAAAACTTTTCTACCCCAACGTTGTTTTGTTTTCAAGCAAGTCATCTCCCTTCTCTAGACCTCAGTACACTACCTATGAAATCTGGACTAAAATATAAAATCATATATTTAAACATATATACACTTCTAGGCCTCTGTGATTAGAAGCTTGCACAAAAGGATTATGAAAAGCATTTCTAACAAGTTTAATTTCACCTGGTTTAGAAAAATTAGGATCTCAAACCACCCTGAGACTATCCTAGGTAGAACCACAGATCATTCCTTGAATAGAAGACTTACCTTTGGTGAATATAATTCCTAAGAAGAATCTCTCTCTGATTGGCCTTCACCCTTGGGTCATGTTGGCCAGCCTCTTGGTAATATGGATTTTTTACAAAGGTGTTTTTCTTGCATCTGTTGTCTCTCTGTCACTAAAGATGTTGTTAGAAAACCATACAAACCCAAGAGAAAGAGAGGCCTTGGAGAGAAGTGTGCTATACTCAGAGTTCCTTGGCCTGTGTGGCCCAGGGTTGGCAAGACGATCCAGCAAGGGCTCCTGAACCAGTAGGGATGACTGACTGTAATTGAATTCCTGGGCAGCTCCGAGTGCTGCCTTCCAGCCCAAGCATATTTTATCTTTTTTTATTTTCTTTCCTTTTCATTTATTTTCTCTTTTTTCCTTTCTTTTCTTTTCCTTTTCTTCTCTTCTTTTTTCTTCCTCCTTCTCTTTTTAATTTTTTCCCCCTGGCTTTCATGAATAATCTGCAAAGTGGACAATTGTTAGCCAGAAAGTCCACTGGTTCATATATCTTCAGTGATTAATTTCTCACTGTCAAGCACTCTTGAGGCTTTATAGGAAACAAACTGACTCTTCCCTGTGCGAGTTACTTTGGACAGATGATAATATCAATGTACTAGTAGATTCAGAGAGGTCCGAATAGAGAAAAATTCCATAACTAAGTATATTACCTGAAGGCTTTCTCTTTTTTTGGACACATGTATCTGCGGAGGATAAGGTTTCCTCAAGTAATAAATCATTAATACAAATAATAATCATTTAGAGTTTATATCTTGTCATTTTTTACTATTCTTTTTTTTTTTTTTGAGACAGGGTCTCACTTTGTGGTTCAGGCTGGCCCTGAGCTCAGCCTCAAACTCACATCACAATCCTCCTGCCTGTGCCTCCCGAGTGCTGGGATTACAGGCGTGAGCCACCACGCCCGGCACTGTGGTATGTGGTACTGGTTGCTGCTGGGTGTGGGTCTCCACACCCAGTATTGTTATGTGGTTACCGGGGAATCGAACCCGGGCCCTTGCGCTTGCAACACAGGCGCCGGAACCACTGAGCTAACTCCCTGGCCCTTACTATTCTTTTTTATTATGTTTTTGGTTTGGGTTGCAAAATTGAACTGTGTATGCTATGAATAGAATATCGAGATGGCAAAATAAAAGAAAAAAATTATAAAGTATACAAACATCTGTAAATGTTTGAAACATGCAAATGAGGTTCATAGCTGATATATCTATATATGAATAGGATTTTAAAACATATTTATTATTTATTTTTGTATTTACCAGGAGCTTAGAAGATAAACTATTGGGTTGCTGGTTGCTGCAACTATTTAGTTGTTTTCCATTGAAAATGAACAAAATGAAAAATTGCCAAATACACAAAGAACTGATGACGACATAAAGAAACTGGAGCTCTCACTCATTGCTGGTGGAAACATACAATCAGACAGCAACTCTGGAAAACAGTCTGGCTGTTTGATACAAAGTCAATCATACACATTTGACAATGATGACATCCAACAAAAACATCTCTTGGTATTTTCCCAAGATAAGTGGAAATTTGTGTTCTTTCAAAAACCAGTACACATATAATTATAGGGTAGACTGATGAAAAGTCCTAAATGAGAAACAACCCAAATGTTCTTCAGTGGGAGAAGGGATAGCAGAGGTGAGTCCACAGGCTGGAATGCTGCATGATGCCACCAGAGATCAAAGGAGCAAGCTTGATGTTTGCTGCTGCTGGGTGAATCTGAAAGGTATTATGCTCAGTGACCACTTGCCACTTGATCTTCTCAAGAAGTCAAAAGTACAGTGTTCACCAAGAGCTCAGAGCAGTGGGGATCATGGGAATCCTTTAGGAGAGCAAGGAAGTGGTTTAGTTAGGACTCCAGGGAGCTGTCTTGCATCCTCACTGTCCTTCTAGTGAGTGGACCCATACCCATGACAGAACTCCTAAACTGGCATTCCAAAAACAAGAAATGAGTCAATTTTATGGCTTTATATATATTTTTAAAAATGGAAAACCTCTTTGAAGATTATTTAAAAATAAGAAAATGTAAAAGTAAAATGCGAGGTTTCACACCAGCTTCTCTAGGGACATACAGTGAGAACAATTCCATGGCCAGCTAGCTTCACTTTATGTCCCAACCCTTTCTCTTACTCATTCTAGCTATGTGACCTGGGCAAATTTCCTTTCTGTGTCTTGGTTTCCTCACGCATAAAAGGGTGCCAATATTACTGCAGGCATGTCCATACCTCTGTGTAAGTACTTGTACTTTCAATACATAAATATGTACTTCTTGCATCCATGCAATAGGTTTCTATCAGTCACAGTTTTGTTGCTGACTCTATTCATTTGACATTAGGTTATTGATGTCTTTCTATGCCAATATGTAAGGTCTTCCCTGCTACAATCTATCTTAAAGTCTGTTTAGTATAACATTAGATAATAATAATGTTATAAATAATATAACCTATGAATTATATTTACTATCCTCCTTGCTATATAATCAATATCAATAATATATTCAATAAAGTTCTTATTATTGAGGGTAGCCTTTTTTTGTTTTGTTTGTTTTGCTTTGTTTTATTCAGTACTAGGGATTGAACTCAGGACCTTGTGCTTGGCCGACAGGCACAGTGCCGATTATATCCCTGGCCCTTTGGGTAAACTTTTTAACTGATACTGATTTCCTTTTATTTTTTGGTTTTCAAAATATTCTCTACAAATTCAATCTTAATGTGTTTTCTCTCCTCCTATATTTTTTTAAACTTTATGTTTTATTGTTGGTTGGCTTCCCCACTTTCATCTTTTTCCTTTAAACATCTTTTCCATGAATTTGGCGGGCTTGCAGGAGGCAGGAGAGGTGGTAGATCAAGTCAGTCCACCATCCTGAATGATAAGCTCTTACTATCTCTTAGGAGCCACTCTTACAATTGAATGACAAAATATATTGAGACACAGAAGAAAAGCTGAAGAAGAAAACTGGACTCCAGGAGGGAAATTTGGGTGGTAATTCTGTAGTACCATTATTTAGTGGGTTAAGTTGGGAGATTCTCAGTTCTTAATTTCTTTACCTGTGAAATGACATGACTAGATGAAATGAACTCTAGAAGTCTACACTACCTCTGCTTCCAAAAGAGTGAAGAGGTTCACAGAAAGAAAATAGTTTGCCAATGGTCAACCAATGAGGAAACTGGAGAATTGGATCTTAAACTCATGTCTTCAGATTCTTCATTGCACATATACCAAGCAGATGTGAGCAGTTCCTCCTGGAAAAAGGGAGTGAGGATAAAGAGGAGGGCCACATCTCCTCTGAGCATCATTTCCTACTACTGCACGTCCATGCGTGTAAATAGCCATGTGTACCTCCATGTAAAACTGTCTTAGGCAGGGGCTCTTTGTCACTGGGACCTCGCGCTCCCATGCCTCTGTTGACAGAGCTGTTTTCTGGAGGAATTCTTGTCCCTGTTTCCCTCTTGGTGGGAGGGAGACCTGATTTCTGCTTGGCCCAGCATCGAGAAGGCAGCCTGGCCAGATGGCACTGCGGCTGGTTGCACAGTGGTTGGCCTCCCTGCACTGAAGTGCTTGCTCTGAAGTCACTCTGACAACATTCCACTCCTGGCAGCCATGTCCTCTCTCCTCCAGTCTTGTGCAAGCAAATGGCTTTGCAGCAGCTACTGCACATCCTGGTGTAGGCTGAAGAGGAAGCATTTCCCTAAGTTCCATTTATTTAAATCTTTCCACAAGATCTTTCCAGATTTCATTTCCTTCTTCTGTTCTTCTGTTCTTCTTCTGCTGCCCACTGTGCTGTATCAACATAATTAATTCTTTTTAGACAATATTAGGGTTATTAAAAACAAACAAAGAACCCCCAGCCCTCCGGATGCACAAACAAGCAAACAAAAATACCAACACCCCCATACCCTAAAAACTCATTAAAAGAGCTTCTTCAGCATAATCCTGATCACCATCCCTTGGACATGAGCTTATGCAGTCCTGATTTGCATCTTTTTATTCTTTCTGTCTTCAACATTCTGGCCTTGTTTTTCCGCTCCTCTTGTGTACTTTCTTTTCTCCTGGGCCGTATGCAATTATATAATCTGGGCAATCTCTGTGACTACCCAAACCAGCCATTCTTGACTCTGGCTGTGCCTTAAAATCACTTGGGAATAAAATTTGAATTCTCTACAATATGTGTTTAAAGGTACTGCCCAGGAATTGTGGGTAAAGGATGCTAAGAAATAGGCAGCATTTTAAAATAGAATCCATTCATTGTTTATCTAGCTCACATAACCTTTTTTTTTTAGGTTTTTTGAGACAGGGTCTCGCTTTGTGGTTCAGGCTGGCCCTGAGCTCAGCCTCAAACTCACATCACAATCCTCCTGCCTGTGCCTCCCGAGTGCTGGGATTACAGGCGTGAGCCACCACGCCCGGCACTGTGGTATGTGGTACTGGTTGCTGCTGGGTGTGGGTCTCCACACCCAGTATTGCACATAACCTTTTTTCTTCCACCCATTCCTAGACAAGGAATGACGTGTTCTCAGTGGGTGTTTATTGGTTTGATTTGGCAATGCTTTCTTGCTTTATATGGCAGAATGGTGGCCTACTCTATGAGTTGTTAAAGTTCATGGGGTGAACATGAGGCACAATAAGATTTTCTGCTTATTCTTTCTTTTTAGAAAAGCTCTATTGAAGTATAATTAATATATAGCTCCCCACACATAGTTAATGCACAGTTTCATGAGCTCACACATACACACGTTGGTGAAGCTATCATTATCATCACCATCATCATCATCGTCATCATCATCAAGATAATAGACACATTTACCCATCATCTCCAAAACTGCCTAGATTTCCTTTCCTTTCCTTTTCTTTTGGTGTGAGAAGAATATTTAACATTAGCTGCACTCTCTTCTCAAGTTTGTGAGTGCACAAGATAGTGTTTTTAACTATGGGTATATTATATTGTATAGTAGATCTCTAGAACTTTCTTGTTTCCACCATGACAGTCCACCTTGCTGTGGACCCAAAGTGATGAGGCCAAATGCCTACTGACTGAAAGCCCTGAAATTGTGAACCAGAATAAAATTTTATGCTTACAAGTTGATTATCTCAAGTATTTTGACTAATATACTAGTTGAACAATTCCTTATCTGTCTTTCATTTACAGTTCTAAAAGCAGTAGAAGAATTATATAAGATATTTAGTTTCCTGAATGAGGAGACAAAAATTTGGCATTGCAAAAATTTGTAAAGAAAGACTTACCTCAGGTATAGTACACTTCAATACATATGGTGCCACTCTTTTGAATGTTTGTGGCTCTGCTTCTTTTAAGCATACTTAGGGACGTGCTGGCTATAAAAGTAGAAGGCAATTTGCACAGGTTGTATGTTAAAGCTGACTGGAAGAGTCACAAAGCATATCTTCTGTCCACCTTCTGCTGGGGATTGAGAAAACTCTTTTCTCTCTGCCTAAGCACCTGTGTTGAATTTGGTAGCTGTGGTGTTTGGACTGATTTAGCAGTAATTAATCTCCAGGCTAATTATGAGCTCTGTTGTCATTTTGCTAGATGTAATTAAACTGCATAGCTGGAGAAAGTTTGGAAACTATGGTTTCCCAGAAAACTCTTCCCTGTTACTTGGCAAGGAGTTCAAGAGTGACAACATAATCAGCCAATTAAATATAAACTGGAAGCCTGATGTCCTTCAGGATGAATTTATGAGAAGACAAATGTATGTTCACAAAAGGCACCTGCTGTTTTACTGCTGCCTTTTTGGAGAGAGTATGGGGTATTCTAGAGATTTTCTTTTATTAATCCTCTTGACAGCTTTATTCAACAGGAATCAGGACAAGGATTTTAACACCTTTGAAACAGAGGAGATGATTAACATCATGAAGGTCAACAGTTTTGTCAAAGGACACAGTGACCCTGAGTCACAATGTATTTTAGTTATAAATTTCCTTACAAAATAGGTTGTTTACCTACAGATTCTTGCAGTTTTTTGAAGATGTATTAAGAGGTCATGCTAAAGATGGGCATATGTTCTTTGGAAATTAAATTCTTTAAGTTTTAGGGGGCAAGGTGGTGCTTTATTTGTAGTCTGAGGTAGCAAGATACAGATCACAAGCCAGTGGGGAGATAAGGGAGGGAGAGGGCTGCACACCGCACTGGCTTTGGCCTTGCTGAGCTGAGGGCACCTACTTAGGTGCAGGGTCTCTCAGAGCATAGGTGTGTATGCATCTCGTCCCTCACGCTCAGGGCTCGGGTTGGGTGTGGTGTATGGATTTGTATAGGCAAAGGTCTCAAGTTGTGGGGAGGTTTTCAGAGCTGCCTTTTACTTATTGCAACTGTTAAATAAGTAAGAAGCATGATATATGTGTAGAGCTCAATTCATAAAAAGAATGCACAGTTGATGAATGCTTAGGAAACAAGAGCCCCAGCCACTCTCTCCCACCCCTCTTAAGAGGTCTATCCTCTGGATTCATTTGTCTTGATGGTTCCATTTTATGAGATGTAGATCAGAGCAAAACACTGACATGTTACATCTTAAGTCAGAAGTGTGTATGCCATTATACTGCAATAAAGATAATACAGTGAATATCAGCTTCATACTTTGATTAATGCCCTGACTTAATTTTACTGTTCAGTTATTTAATTGACATAGGTTTGGAGCATAATTACTCCCCGTTGTAACCGTGGACTATGATTCTGTGTTCTTAGCATGCTAGAGAACAGACTTCTATCCTAACTATGGACAAGGTTTCAAATGGTCAAAGATCTAGGTTTCACACAGTGACTTTGCTTTAGAAAATCAATTCTTTAGAGGAAAACACCCCTAATCCACACACTTCTTGAATGGTTGGTACATATAGGGACAAAGATGAGTCTCAAAAGCTATCAAAACTCCTAGAACTGTACACTAGAAATGGTCAGTTTTACTGGCTGTAAATTATACTTCAATAAACATGAAAATGAAATAAGTGTTCCATAAGAAGAATCACAAATACATGAAATTAGCAAAAGCCAATTAATACCTGCAAATCATTTCTTTTCTTTTTTTTTTTTTTAGGTTTTTTGAGACAGGGTCTCGCTTTTGTGGTTCAGGCTGGCCCTGAGCTCAGCCTCCAACTCACATCACAATCCTCCTGCCTCTGCCTCCCAAGTGCTGGGATTACAGGCGTGAGCCACCATGCCTGGCACTGTGGTATGTGGTACTGGTTGCTGCTGGGTGTGGGTCTCCACACCCAGTATTGTTATGTGGTTACCGGGGAGTCGAACCCAGGCCCTTGCGCCTGCAAGACAGGCGCCGGAACCACTGAGCTAACTCCCCGGCCCTGCAAATCATTTCTTAAGGGAGGAGAAAGTCAGATTCAACCTTTGAATTGATTTACATCGATAGCTTATTAATCTACACATATAGGATGGAAATGTCAAGTATATGCTTTTATAAAAACTGTTTCCTTCCAGTGTTTTTCTTTAGTCCATGACTAGATTTATTTCAACTACGCTCTCAGTGGGAGAAATGTGTGGGTTGTGGAAATGTTCTCATAGGAAAGCATGTTTTGCTGCTTGAGTTCCATGACTAGTCATTTTTGATTTGCCACAGATTTTGTGTACAGAACACCATCTTTGATTTTGGTGCAATGGGATCATTTCTAAGACTGAAAATAACAGAGGAGTTATGAAAGTATAACCTTTTGAGGCTAACATATTAAGATGGCAATTGAAAACTTACTTAACAGAGCAATCAGATGTAAATAGAGATTAGTGTGCATGCAAAAATAGCTTTTTCCAAGGAGGCAGGAATTGATAGTGTACCTTGTGAGATGCCAAAGTAGGAATGTGGGGATAGTTGTCTGGGACAATGTCCACATCCTTCCCTGGAGTATGTGCCTGTATATGGAAAATTCTTGAAATAAGAATCTAAATAAGATTTGTCTAAATAAGAACTCAAAGCATTTAATGAGTTCATTAAACATGGTTTAAATTAATATGATAATTGAAATTAAATTAATACAAGTCTATGAAGGATGAAATCCCAATTTTAAAAAAATGAAATTCAAATAAAGAGAAAACCAGAGGCCAGAGTACAAAGGCACACCTCTTAGGTCTTTCCTGGAAAACCCTGATCTAACTGCCTGAAGCAGATATCAGGGCCCTTTTGGACTTAAGAGTGTACAAAGCAGGATTTTCCTCTTAGAGCAAAGCAATTGCTCATTATCCACAAAGATTCTGGAAAGTTCAGATTCTGTCTTCGGCGGGGAGGGTTTATAGTAGTGTGTAAAGAGTAAAAAATAATCATGTCAAGTTAGCATTATTCTTCAAAGTATTATAGTTCTCTTCAGATCAGAACTTGTTGCTTAATGTCAGGTTCATTTATTTGTATCTCTTTTTCCTGTGGTCGATTATAGAGAAGAGAGCTGAATCTATCCACATTCTTGTCCTTAAAAATCTAATAGAATTTTTTTTTTTTTTTTTTTTTTTTTTTTTTTGTGAAGGAAATGTTCAGTAGGTGTTTACTTAACTTGCAATGACAGCTACTATTACTCAGGGGTGTATGGTTATGCACAGTTTAGATCATAATATCATATTAGTTTTTGATTAAATGGCATTTTCTTCTTATCCTTTTATTCAGTTATTACCATTACATGATTTGAGGGGTTTTGTTTGTTTGTTTGTTTGTTTTTTGTTGTTGTTCTAATGAACAAGTCAGTATTTTGGAGGCCCAGTACTAGATAGAGGCAGTTTTGTAGGAATGGACGAAGAGGAATTGGGGGAGTATAACTCTAGGAATTTCTGTTTCATTTTCAAAACGATATTAAATTACCTTTTCCTTTTGTCATATTTACATGATGAACAATATAATCAAGTTAATAATGAAAATAAAATTAAAGATAATGCTCATGAATCAAAGTTTGTGCAGTAACAATCGTATCTTGATCCTAGTCACTATTTTTGACCTTTTCTAGCTTAAATTACTCATAACTGGTTTTACATAATTGCATTGTGGAATCATATTTTCTTAGTTAATTAGAAGCAAATGTTTAGACTAGCTTGTTTCTTTTTTCTCAGAGCTGTGAATGATTGTATTTCTTAGAACAAACTGAAGCAAATTTCCATTTGGCCTGATATTTCTGTTTTCAGAATGGGCAGCACTCAAAGCTACTTGTTTTAAGGCATATAACTACATTGAGAATCTAAACATACATTTCTTTCTTTTTCTAGTACTTGGGATCAAACTCAGGACCTTGCGCTTGCCAGGCAGGCATGGTGCCACTGGTCTACATGCCTGGCCCTCAACATTCATTTCTTTTAAGTTTTACTCAATACAAATATAAAAGGGAAGGACTTCCCCTTACTGGGTTATGTATTTGAGAAGGACAGCTATGTTTTTATTACTATAAGGAAGACTCATGGAGGAAACCAAGACTGCATAGTTGATATTCAAAATCTGTGTTCTCTTCTTCATTTTGGATAATGCCAGCCTGGGATCTTGAATAATAATGAGTTGTGTTTCATAATACCTTTTTATAGTTTCATTATGATGTTAACTATTTTTTTACAAGAAGATAACAGCTATAATAAAACAGACTTAAGTGTGTATCACTGTGCTTGTTTTGACCTTGAGTGTTTCCCAAAATTCCCTGTGATAAAGGTTTGGTCCCCACAGTTGCACTATGGGAAGTAGTAGAATCTTTAAGCGCAGGTGCCTATTGATTGCTAGGGGCATACCCTTGAAGGAGACCTGAGACCCGGGCCCTTTCCTCTCTCTCTGTCTCTGATCTCAGCTTTGTAATGGAAAGAGTTTTGCTGCCCCCAAACTCCTCCCAAAACATGCTGCCTTGTAGACCTAGAAGTAGCTGATCTACCTAATCATGGATTGGAATCTTTCAAGCCATGAGCCAAAGCAACACTTTTCTCTTTAAAAGTTAATTATCCAAGATGTTTTGTTGTATTGATAGAAAATTTACTGACATCCTACATTACCATTTGCCAGGGTTCATAGTTTTAGACAAGTCATTTACCCTTTTTTATCTGCAATTAATTCATGAGGTTGTTGTGAAGACTAAAGATTTATTGTCTAAGCAGCCAAATCATCACAGTGGTAGTGTCTGTGGTAAAGAGTTAACACAACTGGTCCTTATTGTATGACTTTCCTACTTCCTTCTTGGGAAACATGACATAAGAGCAGTCCTGTTTATTTCTCAATGGTGACTGGGCAACATGACCAGATGCACTTCCATCTTCCTTCATGTTCCATGTGTGACCCTCTCAGGATCAAGATGTGGTTGAACTGCGTGTCCTTCCAGGAAAACTATTCTTCATTTTAGCTATACTTTCAGGGAATACAAGAATAAAAATAGTAGAACAGAACCATCCAAAAATGCTGTTAAATTGTGAGATTATGCCTTAACATTATGCCTTCAGTTTCCATGAAGCTGAATTTTTTGGTTAAAGGAATTAAATTCCAGCAAAGCTACTCTTGATAAAAGAAGTTGACCCAGTTTCTTACAAGAAATGAGAGTGTTACTGAATATTGAACAGTTTATTGCTAGAATTATAAAGACTACACAGAAATATTTTTTTACCTCTTGTCTTCGGCTAAATCCTAGCATCTAACACAGTTTCTGACATAGAAGAGGCATTCAGTAAATTATTATTAAATGAATAAATTCTGTTGCTAAAAGAAAAAGCAAGAATATTTGGGCTGAATTTTCAACACATAAATGTAATCTTACCAAATAAATTGAATAGAAGAAAACAGTTTAGCCCATGAAAGAGAAGTACCCTTTCTTGGAAAATTTCTCAGCATATGCTTTGCTGTTGTGCCTGGAAGCCTGTGTCAGTGCGACCCTTGAAGAAAAGAGGCCAAGTACATTCTGGTGTGTGAAGATTCTAGAACACTCATGCCGAGCTGTTTATCTGGGCACAAGGGGTTTCTTCTTCTTAGAACTTGACATCCATTTCACAAGCTGTAAGAATATCTACCCATGGTTAGTTAATATTCTACCTCAGTCATGCCACAAGATAGATTTTCCTATTAAAAATCTGTATTTCTTCTTGCATGATTTCATTTTAAGCTACCTGTCACCCATATGTACAGATGATAATGCTTATAAAATATTTATTTGTAAATCACCTCTTTATGGAAATCACAAATCAACTATAAATAAATATCCAAGTGACATTGTTGTCTTCTGTTTGCAAAGAAGGAGAGGAGTCTTGCTCAAAGTTCCTAAGATAATACTGGTTTTCTGTGTCCCAGATCATCTTCAGAACCAGGATATCTTAATATATTATAGTTCTAAGTTTCCTTTGAAAATAGTCCAGTAAATAAAAATATTTTGTTTCTTTCAATAAGTATTCTTTCATTCAACTAAAATAAGCACACTCACTAAAAGATGAACAATTTGGGGTATAAAACATTGCTCACTTTATAATTAGTTTGAAGTGAAACAGTATTTTGAGAGAGAATTTTACTGTCACATGAGGTCCTGATGACTTTTTAAAAGGACAAGGTAACTGAGTTAATAATTAAGCACTCTATACTGTATTTCTGCACAAAACATCTAAAAATTAACAGTTTTCATGTTAAATGTGAATTAGTTGTTCTTGTTTAACTGCTTAGTGATTGTGATATCAAAAGTAAGGAGCACTAATACTTCCGTGATATGTTTCAGGAATGTACAACTGCAAGATAAGTTTGAATCAATGAAACTCATTTAAAGGTCACAGTTCAGCAAAAGTAACTTATGGTGATGCTAAAACCAAAGGAAGCAATTCACTAAACCAATCTAGTTACATTGCATATGTCAAACTGTGTTTAGTGAAATTATAACGACTAAAATAGCAAAAGACACCCAGTAAACTCTGATTCACTTTGAAGGTACAGTTTATGAAGATCATATGTTATGCAAATACAGTATTTCTAGAAATATATTTATGCTTTATGGATTTATGCATAATCATTCCTGCAGCACTCCGACAGAGATAGTTGTATGAGTTAATGGAGCACATCTGGGCCTCAGTCCAATAAAAATGCTGGCTGAATGCTTCCTTGGAGGGAGAAGATGCTGAGAACTAGTGGCTACATGCAATCGATAGTAGTTAAACAAACAGCAGATTCTCTTTATCTGCGCTCACTTCTAAACAAATCAGCTACATCCATTAGGGAGAGTGAACTAGAAGACTTCAAGAGGCAAGTTACCTTTAATAAAAATTTACTATTCAAACAAAAGACTTCTTTTTGATGGACTGATCTTGCATAAGAATGCTGAAGCTTGCTAGCAAGAGTTTAATAATGAACTCCCCACATTTAATACAGATGTCTCAGATTAATACTATACACTTCTGAGTTGATGAAAGTACAGTCCTTCAATCTGTTTCCATAATACTATGTGTATAAATATATTTATATTGCATCAGAAAAATAGGACGAAATGAAGTGACATAAATAGGTCTTATGAGGTAGTTCCCTTCTTTCCTGGCTTCAGTACTTCTCAAATCACACTTGTTTGGTGCTGATATAAGAATATAAAAACCCCTAGGCTTAAAAGCACCTCCATGCCCCACATATTTATCAGAAATATAAGGCAACTGGGTGGTCTTTAAAGGGTTGGTAGTGGGAATAGCAGAAACCATAGTGTGGTTCATGACCAGTGCGTTAGGGGGACTGACACTTAGGTCATTTTCTCCATTTCTTGTCACAGAGTGACTAAATCATCAGGAGCATAATTTTCCACTACATATCACAATCATTTTCTGAGATTCCATTGAAATAATATATGCAAAAGTGTCTTGCTGGTTGAGTTGTAAAGAACTGTGATTGTGAAGGGTGGATATTATTATTCCCTCTAATAGAAAGCTCCCTGAGGGCTTATACCTTTCATAAACCTCTTCCAGCTGCCTGTTTTATTTCCCAAATACTCCTCCTTTGGCTCTTCTTTTTTGTTCTAATTACATCCAGGAGGAAGCCTCCATTAGGAATTAATGAGCTTCAGTACCTTAATTCACCATCTGCTCCACCCTCTCTTTCCCTCCTTAACAAATCAAGGTGTGTCTCAGCCTCAAAACCATTGGGTTGGTCATAGACAGGTGGATAGGAGGGATTAAGATGAGAGGCACTTTTTCTATGGCACCAAGGTCACATTTGGGTTTGGTGCTGTTTTTGGATGCCAGATGTTATGTAGAAGTGAGAAGGCCTCTATTCAGAGTCTCTGGTGCAGAACCCTCTGACACGCTGGCGTTCATTCATCCAAGCATACATTAATTAGTAATTAATTATATGTTTTGTTATAAGACAGCCTTTATATTACACGTTAGGCATATAAAATAAAAAAGTCTCTTATTTTAAATTGCTCATAGACTAGTGAACGAGATAAATACAGGTAGTCAGATAATTATAAGCAATGTTTTATGTGTCATAATTGTCTCTAGTTTTGAAACAGGAAATGTTAGTAGGACTGAGCTTCTCTTAAAGTCAG
Organism: Petromus typicus; assembly: GCA_004026965.1. Lineage (NCBI taxonomy): Eukaryota > Metazoa > Chordata > Mammalia > Rodentia > Petromuridae > Petromus > Petromus typicus. Next base: position 35,246 of record PVIR01002715.1, read on the forward strand.
ACACATTCAAAGGAAGGGCTGTACTCTTACCAATTGTTGTATGTACTAGTAAAGGGAGTTGGTGTGTGGACCAGTATTCGATTGCTACCCCTAATTTGACATATATTTTTTCTGCGCGTGTAGGGTAGAGTCCCTATTAGCTAATTACCTTCCAGTGGGCTCCATCTGGGAAAGACTCCACACTTCAACACACCACGCTGGGAGCTCAGCTTCTAGCGCAGGATCGTTACCCTCGTACCAGGCATTGCATCACACTTGCCAGGGAGGCACAGCACCACTGAGCTCCATCCCTGGCCCTCTGGCACGTGAACCCTTGGAGGGCAGAGCACATCAGACCCATGCTCAGAGGGGAGCCACCACCAAAAGCTCGGGCTCCTCAGGTGGGATGTGAAAATGGAGAATATGTTTGTCAACTCCAAAAGTGTATGATACATATATATGCACTTGTGTATAAGTATATAACATGTAAGTATATGTAGCATATGTAAGTATGTACCTCATCTATCTCACATACATACAAACATATGAGTGCGTATTCTGAAAATAACGGCACCTAAGATATTTCTTTCTTTCTTTCTTTTTTTGAGACAGGGTCTCACTTTGTAGTTCAGGCTAGTCCTGAACTTAGCCTCGGACTCAGCAATCCTCCTGACTCTGCCTCCCAAGTGCTGGGATTATAGGTGTGACCTGCCATGCCCAGCATTGTGGTTTGTGGTTCTGATTACTAGTGGACATTAGTCGCCACACCCAACATTGGTGTATGTGGTTGCTGGGGATCGAACCCGGGTCCTTGCCCTTGCAAGACAGGTGCCAGAACCCCTGAGCTAAATCCCTAGCCCAAGATTTTTATTTCTATTGAGATGCTTAGAAAGACATTTGAGCCAAATCCTGTGGTTTATCCAGTTTAGATTTTTCCTTCTCTTTTTTATTTTACCATTTTGTTTATTACATATAACAAACTGGAATAAATAATATACCCAATCCCTAGATGTTACTCTCTTTCATTAATATCTGCCAATTCATGACAGTCATTTTTCATTTACTCCTTCATATAGTCTCCCTATTTTTCTATTACTTTGAAATACATCCCAGACACTGTATCTTCATATATGTGCTTTGGGGGAGGCAAAGAAATGTTAAAAGAATCCTTAATGGGCCACTTTGCTCATTTACAAATTAAGGTTATACATTTGAAAGCTGAATCAAAGGAAGTAGTTAGTATTTTTATTAAATGTCGGTTAAGCCAGTTTAACCTCGAATTCCTTTAAACTAATAAAGAAATGATTGCAGGATGTACTTAAATTTACAGTTTATTGTTTTAGTTTGGATCCTAACTGTCCCCTTACAGGCTATTTGCTGAAGTAGTGCTCAGTAGACTGCAGGCTCCTAAGCAGTAATGCTCCTTTAAGAAGCAAGTTGGCCCCTGGGATTCTGCTCTTGAAGGTGCTGTTGGGAGCCTGGTGGCTCCCTCTCTTGATTTGCCTTCTGGGCACCATGAAGGCGGCAGCCTTCCTCTGCCACATGCTTCTGCCATGACACTCTGTGCTGTCAAAGACCTAACACAGCAGAACCAGGTGACCATGGACTGAGACCTCTGAAGCCACAAACCAAAATAAATGTTTCCCTTCCTTTAAGCTGATCATCTTGGGTATTTTGTCAAAGTGATGGAACTCTAACACAGTTAGGTGACTACTTATTGTATTATAATTTAAAGATAGCAGCTTATGTTTTTATTTAACCTTTTTTTTGCTCTTTAGTTAAAAAAAAGAAAATACGCTTTTAGAATTATTTATCTGTCTTTTTTTTTTCTCCCAGAAAAAAAAAAATTAGGAAGCTATTGTGGGACACTCTCCATGGCACAGGTCTTGTTTTCCTCTTATTTGTAAAGTCATGTCTTCCCTCTATCACCTTTTAATACAAGAATATCGTGTATTAGGTATCTCTTTTATTCTCTCAGCCTATCACTTTTAATCACTGCATTGTCCTGAGTAGTATCACTTTATAACAGTTCTTTAAATCTGGTCATATTTCAAATCTTTCAATATATCTGACCCTTCTTGGCCATTCTGTCATATAAAATTTACATTCAGTTTATCATGTCTCAGAGGGAAAAGCTAAAAACCCAAAAGCCTATTGGAGTTTTTGACAGTTTCTAAATAGATCACAACGGTAAAATGTAATTGTTGAGAACTTTGAAAATTTACTAGAAGCTTATTGAGCAGGAAAATGAAGGAGATTGAAGATTTAAAAACATATGAATAAAATATGACATTTTTCTTTATTTCTGCATGTGTTTTCAGTACCGTTTAAAAGAAGTGAATGAAAACAAAAATAATGTGTGACTTTCTCATATTTATGCATCAAGCATAGGACCAGGACCTGTTTGTCTGTCGTGTTTTCTCTTCCCTTTAATAATTCTCTTTGCAACATGGGCTGCCACATAGCAAAAAAGCACGACTGGGAAGAAATCAAAACAACTGACACTACATGTGAATCGGTTTTCTCCAAAAATATGCACCATGGACCAAAGAGGCAATGCAGACCAGAATCGATGGCTGGTGACTACCAGTCAGTGAGCAGGACTTCAACAGGATTGTTAATTTAGAAATGAAGGATTATATTAGTTATGCTTTGATGGGTAACACACTGCCCACAGACTCGTAGTGAGGTAGCTCAGTGGTGCTGTGCCAGCTGCGCAAGCGCAAGGCCCTGAATCCGATCCCAAGTACGAAAAACAAAAACCAAAACAAAATAAAATCTTCAGGTTGTTTTACTTCTACAGTTTCTATGGGATAGGGACCCAGGGATAGCCTCGCCAGGGCTTCTGCTAAGGGCTCTCCTGACTCCTATAAAGTATTGACCCTGAGTAGGAAAGAGTCCACTTTTGAGCTCTCGTGTTATTGGGCATCGTGTCCCTGCTTCTGTGAGACTGAAGGCCCAGCCTTGTGCTGTCAGCTGGTACCAACCCCAGGTCCGAGAAATTATCTGTCACTCTGGATGCAAAAGCTTCTTCCTCATTACTTCAGGACAACACCCTCACCTCACTGTCCCTGTCCTTTGCTGTGCTGTCTAGATCCAGCCAGGGCCGGCCAGCATAATCTTCTCAATTTACTCAAAATCAACTAACCTGAGACCTTATATCTGCAAAACCTTGTCGCCTTTGCCATAGTTACTGTATTTACAAACACCCCAAGGCCTCTCTCGATCCTTTTGCCACTGGGCTAAAACAAAAAGTGCAGTTTCAGTTCTGTCGACCTGTTTCTCTCCAAGGTGAGGAGCCCTTCTGGGAGGAGCATGGGGTGTAGAGAGGCCCAGGGCCCCGGCCCCTTTTGACCTGGCTGCACTTGTGAGAAACAAACCACCATCCTCTTAGGAGCTGGTTGCCCCTTTGCAGATCATGGATGATGGATCATGGAGGTTGGGGACTTCCTGAGGGGCTTTGTCCCTCAGAGGTGTGAACGTGGGGTGCAGACCATGTTCTCTGGGCAGCCCACAAGGTTCCTTATGCATGTGCAGCCCAGGAAAGAGTTAAACCCTGAGTTTCCTTCCCTAGCCAGAGTTTCTGATTAAATGTATCATTGTGATTATGTTTAGGGTACCAACTTAGGGACCCCCAAAATTCATAGATTGTAGTTAACACTTGCTCTTAAGCCTACTTTCCAGGACTTGAATAAAAGAAATTAAGAAGCCCATTGTTGGCCCAAACAGTAGGCAGACAATTGTTTGCTTGGTCCGTGCTCCAGTGTGCTGGGACAGGTGATTCTGTCCGTGGCTTTTAAGGTGTATATCCCCTTCACCTTGTTGGCCCCAGCCTGGGAAAGATTTCTGTCACAGTGGGGATTAGTGCCTAATGACCAGAGCCAAAGCAATTAGCATTTCCCAACAGCTAAGCAAACACAAAAGCTTCCCCAGCCTTGGATGGAACACCTTTGATCATTCCTTGCTCCTGAGCTGCAAAAGCTCCGACACCTTACAATTTGTGCTTAATTACGTGGGAAAAGAGAAATTCATTTCTCTGAGAGCGCCTCTGAGAACCTGTTGGGGAAAGCTTTCAATTTTAATTATGGAAGGAATACTGGCTGAGGCAATGTTGAAAGGGAATTACCTTTCCTTTTCTTCTGATTTTGCAAAACAGCTGGCCAAACAGAGCACTGCCACTCCGCCGAGGCAACCTGCCCGGGTGGCCCCGAGGCTGCGCTGGGGTTCATTTTGCAAATCAGCTTGAAAGATTTCTTTTGGGCTTAAGGAAGCTAATTTAAACATTGCCTGTGTACAGAAACTTTAATCCCTCTTAATATGTCAGCTGTGCCATCAGGAAAGCAGACCTCCCATGCCAGTGGACTAGAGAAGAAAACCAATCCCCTCCTCATTATTCAAGACATCAGCCCATAGACAAAGGGGGGAAGCAAGAAACAAATCACTGCGGTGACACCGGATCGTCCCTATTTCATCTCGACAGGGTTCTGTTTCAGTGCTGCACACCCCCCGCCCCCTGTCGCCCCGTTTCTGCAGCTCCTGCCTCCTGTTACTCTTTATGGTAATTGAAGCTGGGCCCCAAAGCCCTCAGAGGCTTGTATCTTCTTCTCACATGAGTGACGCTTCAGTGATAAACTTGAACTTAAAGTCACTGAGGCGGAACTGACGGTTCATTTGATAGCGAGTGGTTTTCAGCAGCTCTGCAGGGCTTTGGAGGCGCAGCGTGCGGTAGATTGTTAATGTCCTGTGAGGGAAAACAATAACACATTTCATTAATGCGTTCATGTGTGAAGCATCCATTAGTGCACTGGAGGTATTAATGACGTTATGCTTTAAACTGACATGTGGAGCATGACAGGAATTGCAAGGTCGGATGGGAACAGATGACATGGTGAACAAATATTTGAATGGCTTCATTTGCCTTCAGGTCAAATGGTGGGTGCAAGGAAGGGGAAGGTGGGGCGTAGAAGAGCATCCTTTCATTTAACACAAGCCAGTGGCAGCGAGAAAGCAAAGAGAAGCAAACAATATATGTGAGGAGAGGGTGAGAGGCATGCACAGAACAGGCAGGGCAGCTGGAACCACAGGTCATGTGATGGCGGTTTGACTGGAGGAAGAAGGGGCCTTGGGAAACAGAGGCTGGCAGGGATGCTCCTCAGGCAAAGCTTTCTCCAGGGAACTCTGTGATCAAGTCATGAGGAAGACAGGAAGTAGTTCTCTGGCCAGTTGGACAACGCAGGTTATGTTTGCTAACAAAAGCGTTAGCCAATTGGACTGCTGGAGCTGTCGCTACACACCAATGACTGCTGAATTTCATGGGTCAGACTTGGGTTGATCACTCATAGGATAAGTGCTGGCTAGGGTCAGTTTAAGACAAAAAATGACTAATATTTAGAAGAGTATGCACCTGGTTTTACACAGGGTGTAAATGCACTTGAAGTGAAAGGAGTACTTTGAGGGGACTAATGACAGTATGTCTCTTATAATACATTTTAAACAGTTTAAACATTAACCATATTTTTCAACCATACCTCCTACATGTCTCAACTCAGCGCTGCCAACTAAACAGAATTAATGACTCCTTGATCAATGTATGATAGATATTGTGAAATAGAAAATATTCAAAAGGAATTGGGGTGTAATGAGGGGAAAGAAAAAATATGATGGTAAAAAAATGAAACAAAGCTTATGTATATGGGAACAGGGGTTGTAGGTTGGGTAGGGGGAATGGGAAAAATGATAATAAAGTCGTGTCATATAGTGGTACAAATTCTCAGTGTTGAGTGTGATCATGATGTGTATATATAATGTACCAATAAAGATTTAAATTAAAAAAAAATCCCAAAGTCTGAAAAGGCATCCAAAGGTACCACGAGCACAGGGCAGGGCAGGGAAGGCCTGCTGCTTCTCAGCATAGCTGCTCCAGCTTGGGAAGGACCCCTCAATAGGAGATGGGGAGCTTGACTCACTCTAGCCATGATTGAGCTGTAGGTTCACTGACTTTCGCCATAAAAATAGAATCTTCCCAACATATTGGTGAGAGACATAAAGGGGTTTCTGAGGCTAGAGTTTGGAAGTGTGCAGAAGAGCACATGGGCCTGCACGAGAGAAACACTCTGTAGTTTGGAGCCGAGTGTATTTGTGTGGTGTCAGGGTTCGTCCTCCAAAGGCGTGATCTCAGATGTGTGCTCTGCTATTAGCCTGGTGTGCTATTTGGCAGGCCAAGTAAGAATGCAAACTGTTACATGTGGTAGACCTTGAGATTTTCTGTCCTTGAGGGTGAAGGTCTGTGGAAGAAGCATGACCGACTGACAGGAGAATAGCACAGACCTATTGCCCAATTTCCAGGGGCACTGTGTCTTCAAGTCCCTTAGGAGTTTTGTGGACTGAGTTTTCTGGATGAGAAAAAGGCATAGGTAACTTTTGTGTCCTGAAACTGAAAGTTGTCTTAAAGGTACAGTTTTTCTTGTCTTGTCTCTACCTATCTTTATTTATTACACTCTGCCTCAAGACTAATATAGTTCAGGCTCCCTCTGTAGAGATGTGTGAGTCTATCTTTTCAGCCCCATATGCACTCACATCTCTACACTATTCTCAGCAGTGTAATACATTGGACTGATTATATGAGCTAAGTTGGATGGCTACTGTTTTTTTTCTGTTTTGATAAGAAGATGTAGAAAACACATTTGATGTTGCTCCTGCCACTATAGCAGAATACTCACCACAGCTTCAGGCGGAGGACGATTTGCCAGCTGTGTGTCAGGCAGGAAATGTCAGCTGCACATGGCTCAGGGAGACAAGTGTAATTCAACATGAAAGATTTCAGCGCTCAGCAGCTTCTCTGTGGGGGGAGCCCTTTGTTTTTCTTACTCAGATGCCAGTCATTTTTTTCCCCACTGGAAAAGACAATTCCCTTCAGCTTCTGTAATGCAAGTGAGGCGGACCGGAAGCTAACTTGGCCAGAGAGCCAACTTCCTATGATGTGAGAGTCAAATGCCAAGTTGGACAGTCTCAGGGAGCGACTTCCACATGAGAAAGTGATTGCAGAGTTGAACCTCATGCTTCGTGCAGTGTTTTTTCCTGAAAGTGAAATTTAGATTTGTTTTCTACTCAGTGACAGAATATTAGGCACAATTTGAATGAAACTGGAAGGAACTGAGATATTGGCAGCAAGGATGAGCTTCCCGAGTACTTATCTTGTCGATTGATGTGACATTTATTCTCAAACTGGCAAACACCTGTGAAGCTTGAAAACATTTTTCTTCCTCCATTAGACATTGAATATGTTAGATCCTCCCTGATGCTATTTTAATATTCCTATTTATTTGTTGTAACCACTGGCCATAGTTAATGCTAGAGAAGAGGGTTGGAATATGTCGGAATAGCAACAAATCAAAGATACAGTGAACAGGAAAAAAAATATGCCAGACTCTTTTGGAACCAGGACGATCTGTCTTTACCACTCCTTGCATGGACCTTTGGACTCCACTGCATGTGATTTTGAAAAGTCAGTCACTGTGCTGCCTCCTACAAGAGCCTGCCTGAACCCCTCCAGTTCTAGCAGGTAGAGCTCTGAGGTGCTACCTGTGAAAGCTGGTTTCCCTCTTATGTTCCTCTTCTCACACATCTATCTCCTCCACCACGATGTAGGTCTCACTGGGCAGCCACTCTGGAACTTGATATGAGTATTTAATAAATCAATGCTCAAAGGCAGTAAAAGAATAGAAAATTGCTGTTGAAGTACGTCTCCTTTTGTAAGGAGAGTGATAGTCTGAAATGTGTCTGAATTAGCACGTTAGGTATCTTGGCACATGACTTAGATTTCAAACTCACAGTTAACTCCTAGTTAGATAAATCTGTACTCATACCAGTGTTGATTATCTATATTCTGGTAATTTAAACCATATGGAAATGATGTTAATTGACTTGCAGCCCATTATTTTACTCTCTGTATTAGAAGGTATCATTCTAACTGGAACCGATTCATATGTATTTCAGGAAGGTTTTGCCAAATGGGTGCATACATCTGGATGATTTCTTTTCAAGCCAAGCTCAGAAGTTGTTGAGCTTTTGCCATCTCTAATTGATGATTCTTGACTGTCTGACATTGACAGTGACAGTTGACGCTGGCTGCTGCTGGAGCAGGTGAGGTGAATGGTGTCGGGGAGAGAAGCCCAGACCCAGCCTGGCCTCCAGTGCCTTTATGATGCTACAGCACGACCTTTCTTCCTGGAAGATGACTTGCGACAGATGGCAGTGAATTAAAGGGTAAGGTTGGCATTAATTAAGTTAAAAAATTAGTGCTGAATAATTTTGGAGGAAACATTAGTTATGGTGTTCCTTTTGAGGGTAAAATATTCTTTGTTTCTGTAGAGAAATTTGCTTTTGTGGGATTCTGCCATTCTATAATTTATACCTAATGGAGAAAGTTTTCTTTTGTGTTAAAGGCGGAAAGAAGAGGTGGCTCTAAAAGACAGGGAATATAGAACAAGTACCAGTAGGATGTGTGAAGGTGAGGTGGTTGGAGGAGTGAGGAGAGGTGAGCCCAGGAAATAATGTCTCCTGTTCTACTCAGGTTCTAATCAGTAACCTGTGAAATGGTCTCTTTTGAGTGATTCAAATGAATTTTCTCTAAAGTTTCTAAAGTTTTATGTCTTCCTGCAAGTTTTACGATGTTGATACCCTATGTACTCTAGTCTTCTCCATTTCTTTTCATCTGTTTTCCATGAACCATAAGAATTTTAGAAGAGTATTTAGAAAAGCTTCATTTATATTTTCTTCAAAGTAATGTTTTAAGGGTTTTCAGGATAAGATATATCTCTCAAGAGTCACTTCTTTTTAATTCTAAATACTGGAAGGTATAATGAAATCTTATTTAAATTGTATTGCTTGCTTCATTAGATAAAATGAGGATATGGTATTTATATTTTAAAAGAAGATTTGCCTGAAAATAAATATTTGAAATCCATTTAATTTTTTAAAAACCGGATTTATATTTGTAATTGCCCAGTGCATTATTTTATTTTTTCTGCCAAGAGTAGGTCTGTGTTGATGTAAAAGCAATACTTGCTCTCAGTTAATATCAAACCATTCTCTGCCAACTTCCTGTATTCAGAAATCATCATTGATTACTAATTAATTCTAGGTTCCCTTGCTGCTGTTTCAAAGTTCAACAGAATACTAAATGCTACACAATGTATCCACTTAGTAATGAATACTTTTTTTTCCCCTTCAGTGCATCATGAGGTTGGCATCAAAGACATCCACTGCAATGATCCAGACTTCCAGAACTTATTTACTAGTCTTGTCTTGAACTCGGGTGGCCTGACACAAAACATCCTAAGTGGAGAAGCAGCTGACTTTTTGGACTTACAAAGTTTGTTGGTAAAGTGAAATGATTCTTAATCTGTGGTCCAGAAACTCCCAAAGTTTTGGTGCAATATAGTTACCAAGTGAGAAGAGACCTCATTATCTATACTTCAGTACAGAGGTAACAGGTGGGAAGAGACCTCTTGTACCAGTCCTTCTAAAGTGCACCTTTAGGGCTGTGCACAGGGCACAGATTTCCCTTATCTTGGTCTGGGAAGCAGGTGGCTCCTACACCTCACTGTCTACAAGAGGTATCACAGCAGTTTGTGAGTTTTGTAGCCCTTGAATGTCTGGTTCGGAATATCTTTCACATCATTTCAAGCAGGCTTTGAACACGAACACTGGACTCAAAGAGTCCCTCTGTTGTCTTACTTACACTCACCAAAAGTCTATACCAATAGCCACAAGATTACTCATTATTTTAGTTGGGATTCTTTCCCAGCAACTCTTTGTCTATACATAAATGTTTACTTTGATACAAATATTTATTTACTAGTGTGCTTAAACTTTGGCTGAGACAACTCATAACAATGGGAAGATATAAAAAAGCCTAAGTAAGGAAGAGAGTGTTTTCCGATTCTTTTACCTTGAAGTACCATTTAATCAGGTTGTCCTATCACGTACCTCTTTTCATTTGACTTTTTTGGAGACAGGGTTTCCTGTGTAGTTCAGGCTCACTTTGAACTCACTAATGTTGAACTCCTGGTAATCCTCCTGCCTCAGCCTCCCAAGTGCTGTATGATCGCATCTAGCTGCAAATACTGCTGAAAATATGATCCACTGTTGCCTAAGACAGTACCACTTGATAGATGTATAAAAAGATATATATATATATATTTTAAACTTTTCTAGCCACATTTACAAAAATACACTGAATTAATAATTCATTAATAAGTAAATTAAGATGTGTCATGTACTGGTACAAACCCTCAATATTGAAGGTGATCATAATGTATATATAAAGTGTACCAATAAAATCAATTTTAAAAAATAAGTAAAGAGTGCAAATTAACTTTAACATGTCCTTGATTTAACTTAAATAGCCAGTGAATAATTAAAAAAATATGCAATCTAGATGAAAAGCCAACATGTAGCCTATATAAAACTTTTAAATGAGAGACTTCACATTTTTTCTTTCACGCAGTACATGGATGCTTTATACATAAAGCAGGTCTCACTTTGGGCTGCCTACATTTGGATGCCAATGGCCACATTTGCCTATAGACTACTGTATGTGATAGTGCCAGTGTTACGCATTGAGGCACGGATTTGTCATACATTTTTATTTACTTTGTCATTGTCAGTGGCAACAGTCTAGAAATGTACAGAATCCTGAAATTTAGACAAACGCCAGTTTTATCATTTTGCAAAAGTATCTTCTGAGAGTAGGGAAGACCAATCTCACTTTAATCCTCATCTCATAATTGCTTTGCTTAAAGTCACTTATACAAACAATACAGTGATTTGTACTTTTTCAAGACATTTCAGATTTGCTGCCCTGGTTAGCCTGTGAACCCCTCAGAGCAAGAGATTATGTTCGGTGCATGCTTCTACCTTGAGGGGACTGAGGCATATTTACACAATGGCTGCAGTACTGGTAAGATATAGCCGTAACCATGGTGTGGGACTAAAATCTCTGACCCTTAAACTGTCTTCTCTCCAGTAAAGTTTCTTGGGCTTCCCAACAGTGAAGACCCTGAAAACTCATAATTTGGATGAATCCTGGTTCTTTATCAATCGGAAGTCCTCTGGTCTATACTTCTGTGAGCACCTTTGGTAGCAGGCAGTGAGTAGGAGACATTATTCCAGTAACATGTTGACTCATTTAAGTAACAGGAAAATCCAAATGGCTACCATAGTGAGTTCCAGCTTACATATGGTGGAAACCAAAGCTCTGAGAGAGTTCAAGTAATTTCTATAGGTTACACACCTAGGAAGTGGCAGAACCCTGGTCAAAACACAGGCGGCTCCTGGCCTAGAATCATATCAGCAGGAAATCACTGTGCTGTTCTGTTTCTGTGTCCTGCCAATGCCTGAGGGTCCCAAGGTCTCCACGTTTTTCTCAAAAGCACAAGGGGCATTTGTCTTTGGAACTCAAGGGTTTGAAATATTTTATTCAAAGGGAACCTTCCCCAGCTGGTTTGTTATCTAACTCTCTTCTCTCTCAGAGGACTGGCCATCTTGTTGATGAACAAGATGTGATTAAAAGATGCAAAATAAAGTTCAGAAATTTTCCTTTGATGTTCTTTTTTATTAATTTATTCCCTTTAACCTTTCAATTAAAGTATATCATTGAGCATGAGATAGTGGCCCCATGAGAATGTCAGTGTTCTGCTGTTCAACAAGGTAAGCAGAAGGGTGCTGGAAACGAGTTGTCAGGTCCAGACCTGGGCAGGGGCCAGGGCAAAATGAGGCTGAAGAAGAAGGCTTGGATTTTATATTTCTAAAACTGGGATGTTTCTAGATATTTATTTTCTGTGCCTGCAGCTTTCTACAATAGCATCTTGTTTTAATTTCAGTAACTAGACGTACAGTCTTAAATTAATAGTTAATGGAATATTCTAACAAAGGAAATAAAATCACCCATAATCACACTATTTGGAAATAACTTGGTTAGCACTGTTAGTCCTGATCTTTCTTTGCCTATCTGTTATCTATATATCATGTATTTATGTGTCTATTTCTCTATCCAGCTAATTCATGTTTTATGTTATGTTTCAATTAATGTTTTGTGTTTTCCCCTAACTACTTTGTAATATCACTCATATATCATAAGTATAACTAGTTTAGAGAAGAGTTTTAGTTTTTTTTTTTTTTTTAAGGTTTTTTGAGACAAGGTCTCGCTTTGTGGTTCAGGCTGGCCCTGAGCTCAGCCTCCAACTCACATCACAATCCTCCTGCCTCTGCCTCCCAAGTGCTGAGATTACAGGCGTGAGCCACCACGCCCTGCACTGTGGTATGTGGTACTGGTTGCTGCTGGGTGTGGGTCTCCACACCCAGTATTGTTATGTGGTTACCGGGGAATCGAACCTGGGTCCTTGCTCTTGCAAGACAGGGGCCGGAACCACTGAGCTAACTCCCCAGCCCGAGAAGAGTTTTAGTTTTGAGAGGTATGAATTATTGTGTTCAACTTATTCACTTTTTTCCTGGGCTGTTGCATCTTAATGATATCTTAATGATATCTTAATGATATCTTGGTCAAGTTTTCCAGTATTGCTATGCTTTCTCTTGTTATAGCAGTCCTGGCTTTTGGTCTTTAAGGTTGAGTCGATCCTGCTTCTTGTAATACTTCAGGCTTCAAATCTGACTCTTTCTACTTCCCAGAATAGGACAGTGCCATGAACTCTTTGCGAGAGACCTATGGTGGTGATCAGTGTGGGCTCCTTATCATTCTCAACTCTCACCATCAGTGTCAGGAGAGGGAGTTAGGCCCTCTGATGATAATGGATGCTTACCTTAATGTTTCCAGCCCCTGGTTTCCTCAGTGCAGTGCTCAGCTCCATTCTGACAGTTGCTTCTCTGGGAGCTTCTGTAGGGGCCAGCTGTTTGCATTCTGTATGGGCTCATCCACTGTTGAGGGCTTTGATGCCTTCTGCTGGGTCTGCCTCCTGTTTTCTAAGAGCCACTCCTTCCTTGAATCCTGACCTTCCTTCCTGAGGGGCTGTGGAAATTGCTCTCATCTCTTTTGCATTCTTTAAGGATCAGAGAGAACTGTTGTGGTGGTGTGGCTTTGCTTCTTCTCTGACAGGCTTCACATTGGCCAGTAAAGCCTCCCTTCACAGCCCACTCTGCAGGGATCCTGCCCCTAGGCTCTCAGATGAAGGCAGCCCACTTTCTGTGTCTAGTAATACCTTGGCTTCAGAGGGTACATGTTCAGCTCTCCTGGAGCACACAGTACCTGCCAGGACTTCCAGCTGAGGCACATCAGCACAATCCTGAGGGAAAACTCAGTCCCCTCTTCCTCTGGTGGCCCTTAATGTTTTCCCATTGGAGCTGTCTGTCTTGGCTTTGGGCTAAGGGAAGCACTCACAGGAGAGAGAAGAAAACTTCTCAGCCTGAACTCAATTCCTCTGGAAAGGCCACTGACCTTCCCTTCATCCTACCATAAACACTGGGAAGGGGTTGACAGAGCAGGTGGGTCTTGCTACCTCTAACTAAGCAAAATGAAGTGTGTCTTGCCTCCCACTAAGTGGAGTAGCTGGATTGTGGCTTCCTTTAGGTTTTCAGGATGTATACCTTTGTTTTCAGCTGTGCACACAGTTGTAGACTCCAGCACGATGCTGTCACACAGCCATTCATTTTAATTACTCCATACTAATTCATGTGCACAGCTTATCTTACTCTGACCTGAGACAGACTTGGGCGCAAGGAGTTTATTTGGACGTAATCCTAGCAACCACAGTCCACAAGCAGGGGAGTGTGCAGGGAGGGGGGGCACCTGAGCATAGTACTGCTGGAAACCCAGTAAGGAACCTCAGGGGCTGCCTGTGGCCTCTGTGTCAAGTCAGGTAGACCAGCTCAGGTGACATGTAGCAGACTGACAAAGTACACTCCTGTGCTTATTAGGGTGAATCATGGGGCATAATCTTGGCGGCAGTATGTGTCCTGGACCCTTTCCTCTCTGATTTCTGTTCACTCACCACTTCCCAGATGCCACAAGATGAGCAGCTTTCTCCCACCACATCCTTCACTGTGATATTTCTGCTTCAGAGCCAGTTTAACCATGGACTTAATCCCCTGAAACTGTGAGCCACATGAAACCTCTCTTGTTTTAAGTGAGTGTCAGGTATTTTTTCCCCAGCAATGGAAGAGCTGACTGATGCAGAAGTCTCACTAATTGTTTACTCTCAGAGAGGGTTGATTCCCTTCCTTTCGGTGATCCCAAGAGAGCTGTGTGGTCAAGAGCTGTGGATGCCAACTGTGAGAAAGTGTCAACACACTGCAGCAACAACTCGTGAACTCTAGGGGCCCAGGGGATATCAGACAGGATGCAAGGATATCTATGCATATCCTTGGCATCATTTCTCTTTTATTGACTATTTACATTTTAAATTTTACTATTATGAGTCATGCTATAGGAGAAGAAACTATTTTATAAATTTGAATCATTACTGGTATATGAGAAGATACTTTTTATATACCTTTTATATTTTATTTCTTTAAATTCTTAGGTGTTGGATTACTTACTAAAATGGGAGAGCTATCTGAGTTTATTGATATATTTTGCAGGTAACTTTGCTTATGGACTCAATATTGGTAAGAATGAATATTTTTTAAAAAACGCACCTTCCTTACCCTATTCCCCATGAAATTCTAAGTGTGTGTCAGGAAGGCTGCTTTATCTTGTACCCTTAGGAGCAGAATATTACAGTGCTGGCTCCCACCCAACTTTAGAAGTTACAGGTGTAAAGAACATTTCTCTGAAGGGGCTGCACCTTTGCCACTTGATTTTTCTCCTACTTCTTCTCTAAGCAGGTTTCCAAGCAGTGTTTTTAGAAAACTATATCAAGGATGACAGTGAAGTACAGAAAGGGAAACATTAAATATCAAAGAGGAAGGTCTTAGGAGAAAGAATAAAAGAAATTCATTCAGAAAATTGTATTGAAACTTATTCCGTATATGAGACTGTATAAGCCTAATTTGGAAATATCAAGGTTAGGAAGGCATGTTACTGACTCTTAAAGAGCATTCAGGGTAACTGAAGGAACTTCTCAATCACTGGGGAATAAGAAGTGATCTGAACTAGAGATCATTTGACTAGAAAACCCCCGAAGGATGTTGTGCAGACAGTTGTTGTGGTGTGCTGTTTCTGCAGATCTCTGAAAATTTCTTGTAACAAGATTCAAGGGAAGTCTTCTTGGTGGACTCTTAAAGGTGGGCACTTCAGATAGAGTGGTAAAAGGATAGTTCAAACACTCCTTAACCTGTCTTGAAGCCCTCTGGGAGGGTTGGGGAAGGCAGGCCTTTCACGGAGGCCCTTAATTGCAATTCTACCTCATTATGGATATTAATGGTCCAACATTTCTAGCTGTTAGGAAATGAACTGAGCTGGAATTATGGCCCATATGCACAATACATCTTTAAATAGATTCAGATGACAGTGAGGACATGCATGCATGTTGGTATTTGAGACAAAACGTGAGCCTTTCTGGCTTGAAACAGATTATTTTCACTGAAATTAAAACTGGAATTTTCCAGGTGTCCTGCCTGGCTCACCCTCTAGACTATCAGAGGCTGCCCAGCTGCACGAGGTGTCGCTGTGTGAACTTCGTCTGCATGAAAGACAGAATGAAAAAGGAGTCAAGAAGAAGTGAGATTGGTTTAATTGGTTGACATGGTACTCCATTTGACATTCCTGTCTCCATTTATTTTCTTTTAATGTCCGCCATTTTTAAGACCAAGGGATCAGGCATATATGCATTAGTGAATCACTGACCATATAAGAATTTTTCTCTGATTTGGGAGATTGTTGTATTTTCAAGGTAGCTATAAAAAGTTCTATTTGCACATGTGTTCAGGAACTATTAGAATAAATATAAGGTTTTGTTTTTACAAAACTAAGTCCCAAATGTCTTGTCTTGAGCCTAATAGTATTAGTTAGACTAAATTTCATCCTATAGGCATTTCCTCCTTGCAGAGAAAAAGAAGGTAGTTAGCCTATCAGACATGAATGATATAATGTATGAAAATATTTTAACTTTAAAATTCCAAAATTATCTATTTCTTTTTAAATACTTTTCTTCTTTTCCTTGAAAATTTTGTCCCCCCAACCTGTTAAAATAACTGAAAGTTTGTCTCCATGGTGAGGTCTGATATTTATAACATGCAATGTCATCTCTTACCTCAGTGCCTGACCTCAGAGGGGAGAGAGCTTTAGTCTAGGGGCTAATTAATCCCATTAATGGAAGATGTGCTTTGGTACTGCCTGTTCTCTGCACAAAGACTGGAAAATTTGCATGTGGCACTGCTGAAGAAGAAGCACAAGGAAAGTCCCTAAACACTCTGTAAATCATTCCTTTCTTTTAAGAGTATATGACTTTTTCTTTGCCTGAAAGCTGGGAATCTTTCATTCTGTGTTAAGTAACTCAGCAGCATCTTCTCTTAAAAATATATGGCCTATAATCAGTTAGGTCCTGGAGAGACTGATATTCTATGCTTTGTGCAATGCCTGCAGCATTTTGTAGTGCTCAGTAAATATTTTATAATAATAGCTGGCTGCCAGCTATGTAGTATGGACCATAGATAACCTTGATTCTCAAGCAAATGGTGGAAATGTACCTTAGTTTTTTGACACTTGTGACTTGTATTTTCTTCCTCTCTGCAGACATTGTGAAATCTAGGTATCTGCAAGCATTTTTGGAGTAAATGATGTCTTTTAGAGTTAAAGAGAATATAGATATGGTTTAAATCTACGTGGTTGGGCAGGCATCAGAGACAGAAGTCAGACTTTAATTTAGGGATATTCATGATGGCTTTTAGAAGAATGATAATGATAGTAATAATAATGATAATCATTTTAGATAACATTTTAGTAGTATTACCTATTTCTTTCATACACTTTCTGCATATTGGCACATTAATCTTCACAATAAACCACTGCCTGAGGGTAGAAACTATTATTATTTCCATTTGACAATGGTGGCTCACAGATGCTAGGTTGCTAGCCAGTTCATGACAGATGTGGCTATGAAATCCAAGCTAATCTGGCCCTGTGGTCCTTGGTCACTTGCAGACATCGACTTATAACATGTATTTTATGAATCCCTCATCCTCCCTCTCTTGACCACCCCAGATGTTTTTAGGTACTTTTCAAATTCTGATTAACCTCTTTGGTTTCAATTTCCTGACAGTTGAAAGGACTGATGTTATGGTCTCATTATCTCTTAGATCCTTCTCTCTGTAGAGTCCTGTGATCCCTTCATTCATGAGAAGCATCCTAGAAAGTGTT
The DNA here is from genome assembly GCA_004026965.1 of Petromus typicus. Classification (NCBI taxonomy): domain Eukaryota; kingdom Metazoa; phylum Chordata; class Mammalia; order Rodentia; family Petromuridae; genus Petromus; species Petromus typicus. The sequence goes on from PVIR01002715.1 coordinate 52,539, forward strand.
TGATGGAATCTAGATGAGAATTTTAGTCCAGATGCAGTGAGACAAGTGAAGGAATCCAAGATGTCCTCTTGGATCCCTGATACTATGGCAATATCATGAAGGAGACAATAAATCCAAAGTATGGATAGCCCAACTATGCTCCAGTTTGTAGAAGTTTAGTTTGCAGGTGGTGGTTTAACATTTCCAACACCACTAGGCAATATGGTTCCAGAGCAGTGTTGTCAAACTCTGGTTTAAAGACTTCTTGTTGCATCCTAGTCACATGGGTGTCTGTCAGATGGGACTTCCTGGATCCTTCCTGGATCTACTGACCCACAAAGTCTGAAGGAGATCCAGGAGCTGCATGTTAAAGGTCCTTCCCTTTTATATTTGTGAGTCATTGTTTGAGAACCCGTGGTTGGGAACTTGAGACACAATCGTTGGAGATATCAGTTCAAGAGTCACAAAAGGCTAAGAGTTCTCAGAGTGGGGAGAGAAAGTCAAGAGAAATTGAGAGACAGACCATGTTTGGAGACATGAAAGAACTGTGTAAGAAGAGGGAGTGGGACTATTCAAAGAAGGAAGGGGGGACAATTGGCACTTGACTCTCAAGATAGAACTTCTTCAACAGAAGAATGAAGACAAACGGTAGACATATTAGAGAGTTAGGAGTGAATGGGGTGATGGGAAAATGTACTCACTGGAAATGAGAATTGAAATAAAGTGAAGTGCCACTTATTGCAAGAAATGCATTTTCTAGATGAAAGACATATGGGATTATTTGAAGTTCTAGTTTATAATGTGAGATGTTACAAGAGGAAGATGCCTCATAGGGCTAAGAGAGGTGTTATCAAGTGTCCTTCAGAAATGACTTGAAAATTAAACTTATTCCAGGTAATTTTTTTCTTGAACAAAGAACTGAGTGAGAAAAATAATAATAATGCCAAAAGTTTATTTGAAAAGTAAAGGGTGGATTGGGGATTTAGCTTAGTGATTCCAGGGTCTGCCTTGCAAGCACAAACTCTCAAGTTCAATCCCCAGTAACCACATACAACAGTGCCAGGCATGGTGACTCATGCCCACCAGCAATCAGAACCACATACTACAGTGCCAGCCATAGTGGCTCACGCCTTAATCCCAGCACTCAGGAAGCAGAAACAGGAGGATTGCTGTGAGTTCGAGGTTCACCTGGGCTACATAGTGAGCTCAGAGCCAGACTGAACTACAAAGTGAGACCCTGTCTAAAAAAAAAGAAAAAAAGAAAGAAAGAAAGAAAGAAAGAAAAGTGTAGGGTGAAGAGGTAAGAGAAAAACTGACTCTGCATTGTCAACTTGGGCCAAACAAAAGAGGAAAATGGAAAAGATGAAAAATAAGAGTACAACCTGGGTCTGGGAGACACAAGATAGGCTACTGTGAAGTCACCATACTGGCTTCCTCTTGGTGTCTCATCTCTTCTGTGCATCTACATCTCCTGGGAACCCGAGAGAAAGTTCTACATACAGGGTCTTCAGAATTATTTGGGGTTCTCCTGGGATCTTGTGAGTCACAGGTCTTGTTTATTCCCCAGCCTGCTTTGCCACACCCTACCTTTGGTCTTGGTGGGGTGCAGAGTAAACAGGAACTCGGATTTTCAGTCTCTCCTGTTCATTCTTCATTTCCAGTAAGTAACACTGGTTCAGAACAAGGGAAGTATTCTGTAGTTATCTTTAATTCTTTGGTAATGATTTATAGAGACTGATCTCAAACACATGGAATATTTTCAATTTATCACAAGGGTGTCTGTACAGGCTAACAAGCATTTCCCTAAGTATAACTATGCTCTCATGCTGGAACCGTATAAGTCAGAGCTTGTGCAGCAAATAAAGTGTCTTTGTAGATATTCAGTTGAGGATTTTGAGACAGAACTTATCCTTTGTATCATCATGAATCATAAGTGCAATCATATATTTGCCTACAAGACAGAGGTAGAGAGCTGGTACACACACACACACACACACACACACACACACACACACACACACACGAGGGGGAGGTAGACAGTCGTATGGAGCAGCCACAAGCCAGCGAGTACTGACGGTGGCTACCAGTTGTGCAAGGGAAGGAGCTGGACCGTGTGAACATTGCCTTCCAACCCTCTGAGACTATTAACCCCGGCCTCGGAATTATGAGAGAACAAATCTGGACTGTTTTACCTCGCTATGCTTGTGTGAAATGCTAAACAGCCCCAGGAACCTCACGCAACATCCCGTGTGTGGTGTGGGAGAGATGGCAGTGACACTGTTGTTGTCTTTTACTTCCTTCTGCACAGTAGCACCTTTCTTCCCTGGGAAGAGAACCTCCGTGGCTCCACCCCTTTCTGTCTTCCCGACAGTTTAGAAGGAATTAAAGTGCTTTACTTTCCCCCAGTAACTAATGGGGCTTACTGTGCAATTAGAGCAGAGTTTTACTGTACTTTTTTGGTAAATTGTGGAACTCATTACTGTAATACTTGAACAAATTTAAACATTCTGCACACCCCTCTTTTATTCGCTTCTCCCTGGGTAGCTAACTGTAGATACTATAAAATGGAACCACATAAACTCCACCAAGTGTGTAATGCCTGCTTAATTCTGTCTCTATTCTTTAAACCAAATACTTTTTTTTTCTTTGGGACCAGAGTCAGCTATTTAACAAGTGCAATCCTGCCCATTTATCCACATTTAGTTACCTAGGGTTGGTATAGATGAAATTCAAGTCTGGTTAGTGATGAATGGAAACAACTTTTTTATTCAAATAAAGATACAGAATAGAATTTATAATGTCTTTTGATTGTTGCATCTCTGTTTTCTTGGACACTTTAAGAAGGAAACAAACAGAAAAGTACAGTGATACATACAACATACACAGATGTTCCCCCTATTACAATGCAAAAGTATCCATCATTACAATACAAAAGAGACAGTTCACAAATGATATTCACACTTTTATTTCTTAGGTTTCCAGTAAGTGACAGATTCTTTTTTTGTTTTGTGTTGTACTTGAGGGTGATTTGCACTAGCCACTGTTTGTTTGTTTGTTTGCTTGTTGTTGCTGTTTTGGTATGGAGAATTGAACTCAGGGCCTCCTACTTGCCAACTGGCAGCTGTGATCACTGAGTTACACTCCTGGTTTTAAAAGCTCAGTTTGTCTGCTATAACTTAAGGGTTGAAAGTCTATTTTAAATAATTTAACCAATGATCTTAATTCAGTTAACTTGATATATTTTCTGAGTTTCCTTTTGCTTTGTGATTTTGTGTTATGATGCTATTTGTGATTATATGGCAGTCTGGAGCATATTTTATGCAAGTCAGTTCTCACAAGCTCACCTGTTTGATTTTAATGGTCAGGAATGCGGGAATTAGGAGTCAGGAAGAAGCCATCTGTCTGAGTTCACGTGTTCATCCCTGAACTCTTTCAAACTCACTCATCACTATTCAGGAAGCAGAATTCATGCCTCCATCAAGAAAGCAATTTCTAGGATAAATTTTCCAGAAACACGTGGAGGGAAAAAGAAGCCTAAAATGGATATGCCTCCTGGGCTTAAATCACTGACTCCTTTTTCTGATTGACTTTGGGTCCCCAAAGCCCAAATAACTCAACCAAGTGAAAATGGTCTATAGGTTTTCTCTGGCAGATTCAGAGAGCTCCTTGCCCTTTCGCTTCTCCCAAGTGGTTTCTCAAGGTTGACTCACAAACTGCTGAAGTTTCCTTCCCTCCAGTTCTTTGCAGAACCAAGCTTTGTAGCATGTTGCCGACTGTGATTGGACTTCACATAGCTCTTGATGCTGATTTCAGGCCACCAAAACTGCTTCCCGGCTTGGCTCACCCATCTGCCTCAGTGGGACAAATAGTGACTACAGCAGGAAGGCAACCGCTCCCCTTCCCGCATGTGGTTGTCTCTTCCCAACAAATCAGGCAGGCACTAATTATAAGATGCTTGAATAATAGAATGAATTGTCTACTATTGTCACAGGCCCCACCACAGAATATTTCTGTTCACTTGAACGGTAGAATTACTGTTTTAAGTGATTTTCCTCTATGAGAATGGCCAGCAGATCCTTCAGGAAGGTCCCCCTGTCCCTTCATCCCTGAGTCTATCCTATCTCAGTCCATTTCTGAGTCCTTCTAAAATCTGGTAGGGTTTGTGTGCATATGGACCCTGCCACTTGCACTGGAAAGCACATTTTCCTCTCTGTCAGGCCAAAAAGCTGCTCTTGGTTATTTCACAGATGATCTGGGACCAGTTCTTTAAGGGAGTATATAGGTCTGGTCTGTGGGAGAGAAGGGAAGAGGATGCAGTCAGAACCTCGTGGCAAGCTCCAGTTCCCTGTCCCCTTGAGTCTCAAAGTAAAAAGATTAACAAACAATAGACAACAAAATTGGAACCTTGAGGAAAAGGCTGAGCCTGGCCTTGACTCTTGCTACTCTGAGCAGCAGCAGCAAAAGAGCAAATACTGCATAAGAAAAGAGCCAAGGCCCTAAGCTCACTGCTCCTTTATTTGGTACCAAGTCTTCATACCTGTAATCCTAGTATGCATAGGACAGGGCAGTCCCACAAGAATCCCTGTAGTTGAAGACTACATAGGGCAGGGCAGACGTCCTTAAACCCAGTAAGTTTTAAGGCCAATAATCCCAGTACAGTAATCCTTGCAGTTTAAAATCCTGCAGAGTGGGGCAGATGTCCCTGAATCCAAGTAAGTAAGTCATGAATCCTAGTAAGTTGTTCTCAGTTCCTTATACTTCAAGGCAGTATGTAAATCTGGTCATCTTTTTCATTTGAGGCCTGGTTTTCAGCAGATGTTCCTCTGGTGAACCTGAGGTACGTTTCATCTTTGTCCTGGCCCTCTCAAGGACCAGCTCTATCTGACTAATATTTCTGCCTAGCTATCTATTTATAATACTCCTATACTTTTTTTCTCTACTCTTCCACTTTCTTTTTTTCTTTCTCTCTTACTTTTCCTTTTGCTCCCTATTTTTCACATCCCTTTCCATTTTTCATTTCTCCAATGTCCAGCAGTTTCTGTTTTCAGAATCCAGAAATTTGGGTGTAGATAGATGGTTTAGCTTTGATCTTCACTGGCATGCAACTCTGGAGTTCTCAGATTCAGTGTGTGGCAGGCGAACTATGGGACAGAAGGAAGTTAGCTTGCAGACTTTGGATATATTTTTCCAAGATGCCCACAAGACATTCCTTTTGGTCTTCAGTTTCCAAGTTAGATGAACCTAGACTCTGCATTCTGCCATGTTGCCTTTTGCTATTAATAAATTTCCTTTTTACTGGCTCTATTGCTAGAGACACAGAATCTTTTTGACACCATATATACACTGGACTTAAACATTTTTAAGGGATAGAAGATTTAAAATGTGTGTTGGTAGAAAGGTAGAGCCTTTTTCTTTATTGAGATGATAAAAAGTGATAAGTGGAAAGTGAAACTTTTGCAACATAAAATAAAACGAGATTTAATTTTGAAATGGTCTCAGTATGGTAGTAAAACATAGGATGGCATGAGGCCTGGCCATTTGGGGAAAAGCAAAAAATATAATCAGACATTATTATACTGGATACTGAAATATTATACCGCATTAAATAAAACATATTATCAATGTTAGCTTCCTCTGATTCCTTTGATTTTCTTTCTTTTTTAATGTGCTGCCTCAAAACTTGAAATTGGGCCAGGGATTTAGCTCAGTGGTTTGGGAGCCTGACTTGCAAGTACAAGGGCCAGGGTTTATTCCTGGTAACCACATACAACAATGCCGGGTGTGGAGACTCCCGCCCACCATCAATCAGTACCATACACCACAGTGCTGGGCGAGGTGGCTCACCTTTGTAATCCCAGCACTTGGGAGGCAGAGGCAGGTTGATTGCTGTGAGTTCAAGGCTGAGGTCAGGGCCAGCCTAAACTACAAAGAAAGCAAGACCTTGCTCTCCCCCCACCCCTAAAAAAGGAAAAGGCTTGAATTTGTACATATAACTCACTTTCTCTCTCTCTCTCTCTCTTTTTTTTTTTTTTTTTTTTTTGAGACAGGGTCTTGCTTTGTAGTTCAGGCTGGCCCTGAGCTCACTATGTATCCCAGACAAGCTTCAAACTCACAGCAATCCTCCTGCCTGTGTCTTCCAAATACTGGAATTACAAACCTGAGCCACTGTGCCTGGCATTGTGGTCTGTGGATTGAACTCAGGACCTTGTGCTTGAAGGGCAGACACTAGAACCACTGAGCTAAATCCCTAGTCTTCAGTCTGCATTATTTCTCCTACATATCAATCAGCACAACCAAATGAATTTCATTTTTCATGCAAATAAAAAAAACAGCACATGAAAATAACTTTGATTCCTAAAATGGGTGCCAATAAGCTTCGGAAAATAAAAGATCTGATTTCAATTTAATCCAATAACTACTATTCACATATTTGTTATGCAAGTATAATGCTCAAGGGTTAGATGCAAAGAGAATTCGGCTAATGTTGCTCTCTGTGTGTAAATTCTAGTTGGTGATAGAATGATATTGAAGTAAAAATACATCCTGACATTCAAAAGGAAGAGAATATGAAAAATATTATGATAAAAGAAGAAACAAATTCATCCCGAGAGACTCAGAGAATTGGGACAGTTCAATTTGCTTTGATACAGGATGCTCATGTCTTGTCGTCAAAGGCTAAGTGACAGGTAACACTTCATGGGACAGCAGTCACAGGTCTAGACTTGACTGGGCACCCTGAGGCAACAGTCCAGCTCGAGTCAGAGATGACTGCCTCTGCTGCCATGACAGACATTTATTTCTCATAGTTCTGTAGGCTGAAAAGTTCAGAATCCAGTCAGTAGCAGTTTTGATCTTTGATTCCAAGATGGCACCTTGATGCTGCATGTTGTATAAAGGACGAACGTGTGTGCTGAATGACCATAGAGAGACAGAGAGCAAACTGTTCCACCAGCCCTGTTTCAGGGGGCGTGAACACACCAACCCCTTCCTGAGGGCTCTGCCCTCTAGTAGGCCTAACACATATGATGACTGACATTCCAACATATGCTATGTAAATAACAGTATAGAGAATATGTGTGTATAAACAAAGAAGATGACATATATTATATTATTATGTCATACAAATTGGTTAAGAGCTGAGAGTTTGGGTGTGATATTTTGCAGGTTGGATCCAGAAATTTCATTTTTCCCTTAATGACATGCACAGTTTCTCACAGGTTTGCAGAGAACAGCCTAGTCAGAACCTGAGCAGCTGCTGGCCTCACTCACCACCACACCTTTGTGTGAGGTTCCCCTCCATCACTCTGTCCTTCTCAAAGACGACTCCCTCATTGGAACAATGGAGTAGACTAGAAGATCCAGAAACTACTCCAGATACACTGAGTCACCTCATCTTTGACAAAGGAGCCAAAAATCCTCAATGGAGGAAAGATTGGTGCTGGAAAAACTGGGCTTTAACTTGCCAAAGACTAAAACTAGATCTAACTCTTTTACCATGTACCAAGCTAAAATCAAAGTGGATAAGAGACCTAAATATTAAAACAGACACTCTAAACCTGCTGCAAAACAGGTTAAGTAAAACTCTTGAAGACATTGGCTTAGGGAAAGACTTCATGAACAAAACTTCTATAGCACAGGAATTGGCTGAGAAAATCAACAAATGGGACCTCATTCTTTTAAAAAACTTCTGCACAGCAAAGGAAACCACCAACAGTGCAAACAGGCAACCAAAAATGTGGGAAAAAATCTTTACCAGCTGTTCCTCAGACAAAGGGCTACCATCTAGAATATATAAACAGCTCAAAAAAAAAAAATCAGCCTATCCAAATTTAAAGACCTAATTCAAAAACAGGCATCTGAAATGAACAGATATTTTTCAGAGGAAGAAGTAAGAGCATCTAAGAAGCATATGAAGAAATGTTCAACATCATTAGTCATTCGAGAGATGCAGATGAAAACAACATTGAGATTTCATCTCACTCCACATAGAATGGCTGCCATTTCAGAATCAGCCAGCAGCAAATGTTGGCAAGGCTGCGGAGAAGAAGGAACCCTTCTCCACTGTTGGTGGGACTGTAGACTTGTACAGCCCCTGTGGAGATCAGTTTGGAGAATCCTCAAAAAGCTAGGATTGATGGTCCCATTTGACCCGGCCATTGCCCTGCTAGGTATATACACAAAAGAATTAAAAGACTCATATCACAGTGACATATGTGCACCCATGTTTATAGCAGCCCT
>PVIR01002715.1:60855-98413 GCA_004026965.1 Petromus typicus
TGGAGACTGGATAAAAAAGCTGTGGTTCTTCTACAGAATGGAGTATTACTCTGCCATAAAAAATGATAAGTTTGAATCATTTCTACTTAAATGGACATACCTTGAGGATATCCTCATAAGTGAAATAAATAGGTCACAGATAGGTACATATCGCATCTTTTCTCTGGTATGAGAAAATGAAGATGTAAATGAGTCCTAGAATTGTATGTTATATATTGTGAAATAGATAATGCTCAATGTAAAGTAGGAAGAAGGGGGAAAATGTTGAGATTGTAACAAAAAAGTAAGGAAACAAATTTTATGTATATAGGGGGGGCAGTAGGGTGGGTAGGGCTATGGGAAAAAATGAGAATTAAGTTGTGTCTTCTACTGGTACAAATCCCCATTATGGAGTGTAATCATGATGTGTATATGTAATGTACCAATAAAGATTAAAAAAAAAAAAGATATTCTGAACACCTAATGCTGACCTCAACAACTAATCCACTGAATGCTGAATGGTTGACTGTCTAACTACATGCTAGACATACTGATCCAATAAATGAGGTCCAACTCAAAGACCAGTGGAAGTTTTTAATATTTCACTTATTTGAGGATGGATAATATTTTCAATGTCAACAAGAGAGATTATCTTTAATAATTAGTTTCAACTTCAACTGTTTGGCTCTGTCACTGTGAACTAATCAAAACAAGTTTTTGATTTAGCCTTATTTAAAAATGAGTGACTTGAATTAGATGGTTCAAATAATTAGCAGTTCAACAGCTTGAGGAATGGTATCACTTTAGTTGCTAACTATCCAAGTCATTGCTATTCATTATGTGGTAATGGGAGTCACTGTAAACTATGGGACAAGTTGGATTGATTGATAATCACCGGGATAATGGAAAGCCCAACTAAGTGAGGGTAGACAGAGTGGATTTGGGGCTCCAGGATGCCAGGCATCAGGGCACCATTCTAAAGAGCATGCTTCTCTACTTTCCAGTTCATAGTATGTATGAAGTTGCTGTGCGTCTTGTCTTCTCATTGTCTTTATTCTATCATGACAGTTTTTCTTTGTATGCAGAGAGAGAATAGAACAGATTAGAAATTATCCTTTGCTCTGGACCAATCATGCCAGGACATGCATGAAAGACATTTAGGAAGAGAAAAATAGAAAAGAGCTCTGAGGATAAAGTGACAAGTTCTTCAGATTCTCCGAGAAGCACTATTCAGCTTTCAAGATGATGGCAATGCCTTGAAAGGTGCAAGTGAGAGTCTTTTGAAAAGAGCAATTTCTCTGCAATGTGTGAAGATAAATTTCTCTATAGGCCTCAGCTTCCGGCATCAGGTGGACTTCTCGGTATTTCAATTTGTCTTCACAGACACTTCCTGATGAGGACCTAGTCTATTTTCATCCTTGTTTATAATGAGTGCTCACTCTCTGAACACACAGTGACCAGGCATCCGAATGAGCAATACTCTCAACAACTCTTAAACCAACCCTGCAGATGGGATGCATAAGCCATGAGAAGGGAGGGCTGGGGGGGGTCCTTGGAGTAGAGGGGCTGGGTTGGGGGGATGCTGCTTCTACTTGGTGTAGTGCCAGAAGCAGCCAGTGGGAGGCTGAGCACCTAGACAGCTAGGAAGGAAAGAGAGAAAACTTTTCAAGACTCATTTATCTTGATTTTCAGAGTTAGAGTTCTTGAAGAGTTCAGGTATAATCACAGCCTTCTGTTACAACAGGAAGCACCATCTGCCTGAGCATTCTGTAAGCAATATAACATCTCTCCAGAGAGAGTTTAGCATTCAATTCACAAAGAAGGATGGCAGGGACTTGTAAACAAAAGGAAACAACAGAAGCAGTGAGGAAGGGGCCGTGCTGTCAACATTCAATATGTTTCTTTATAGCTGAGGAGTCCTGTAATGCTGCAAAGTCCTGGCAGAATTCTCTGATGTATTAATTGTTTTTGTGTGCGTGCGTCCATGCACGTGTATGGGCGCGTGCGTGCATATGTGTCTTATGCGTCAGTATTTTAAATTGCTGCTTCTAACACACCATTTTGGTTTTTTTTTTTTTTTTTGTATTCATTTCTTTCTAATCGATGGAGGGGTATGCCCTGCATAGTTATTCGAAAGTTGTAAACAATAATTTAAAATATTTACAAGTGCTATACTCAGAATACAGTAACATGATGGGAGAAAGATTAATGATACATCAATAGTATATCAATGTATTGACAGTGCTATAATATAAAGTGGGTCTTAGCCAAATTTTCCTCTTAAAATCTTTGCTATTTTGTGGTAGGACAAACAAACACAGTGTTATGATTTATTAAGATGCCAAATGAGGGCCGGTGATATAGCTCAGTGGTTCCGGCGCCTGTCTTGCAAGTGCAAGGACCCAGGTTCGATCCCCGGAAACCACATAACAATACTGGGCGTGGAGACTCACCCCAGCAGCAACCAGTACCACGTACCACCGTGCGGGCGTGGTGGATCAGGCCTGTAATCCCAGCACTCGGGAGGCAGAGGCAGGAGGATTGTGATGTGAGTTTGAGGCTGAGCTCAGGGCCAGCCTGAACCACAAAGCGAGACCTTGTCTCAAAAAAAAAAAAAACCTTAATAAAAAAAAAAGATGCCAAATGAGATGAAAAGGCTGTGTTATACCCTAAAAGAGAATTTCCCAGGGAAACTTACTTGTATTGTTGCAAAATAGAATGTTTAAGAACAGTACTACAGTCTGTGTTGTCTAGTCCCATTTGTCCCTGCTAAAAGCATACTTATTCTGCAGGTATAAAAGGCATCAATCTTTTGTTTTAATTCAGTTGTTTAAGCAGAGTAGGAGCTCTAAGACTGTGAGTAAATGAATAATTTGGGTCAAATGCTTACTACGAAAAAGTACACCTGACTTCAACTTCTTTCATTATATAAACAGTCCCAGAAGATTTTGATGTTTAGTTGCATATTTTAGAAGTATTCAGTATATGAATTTATGATCATATACTGAAAAGTGTGGAATAATGTTGATCACAATTTAAATCTTAAATCTTAGACCTAGAGTGTAAGTGTTTTGAGTTGCAAAATTATAGGGATGAGAAAAATCTAACTCTCTCTGTTCTCAAAAAACCACAGTTCTTATTGTTTTATCATCACATAAGCAGTGATCCTGTACATTTGTGGGAACCATGCACATGCCTATGCTACACCTCAGCAACTGTTTTATCTGATGGTCTTTATTACCTTGTAGAAATTACATTGTCATAATTAAAACAAGTTTCATTATTTTCCACTTCCACTCCCATATAATAGATCACTACCATTTTAGCAGTGGGCCATTAGGCAATACAGATTGGATTGTTTTCCTGTAGATTTGTTGGTTTACTGCTTTTAAAAAAAATTAATTACCTGTCTTATAGCTTCCCTTGTAACTCTGCTGGCTTCCACTTGGGGAGAACTCTTTACTTTGTACAATCACAGAATGCCTAGGGAGGAACACACACTTAACCCCCTCTTGAACTAGACAAAGGACACTCTGCAATATTATTTGTGGAATCCCTGGAGGTGCTCTGTTGGCTACTTTAGTTGTACAGAGGATGTTTAAATGGTCACAGTCCCTATCAACACCCCTGTGAAGTTAATACTCTTAGAGACAGCTTGGTACTGGTTGCAAAATAACCACTTAGCAATTTTGCTTTCCATGCCATCTGCTCCTGCTTTTCTTCTTTGTCTAGCCTTTGTAGATGTATGATTTAAAAACTTCTGGTCTACCTACAGACATGCTAGTCATTTATTGTAGAGCAGAGCAGAATGTTGACATTCCTTGCTTCATGAAAATTACACTACAGAATAACATATTGCACAAACATATATATTGTTCTATTATGTGAATTTACAGATTTATGTAGTGTGTTTTATTATATACCCATTGATTGCTACCACAAATCAACTTTCTATTTCTTAAGGTTTTAAAATATACTTTTGTGTATATGATGAAAGAAAAGATTCTAGAATGTCAATCATTCATTTACTCTCTCATTCAACATCTTTTGTATGCTTTTTAAATGTCTCCTATGTGTTGGGTATTCAGGCACTTGGAAACTTTATAGTATATTATTGATTTGATCTCATTTTATAATATCTCTGATCTAAGGAAAAAACTGATAAGGAACTAGCAAGGCAAAAGAGAAGTTTTAATTATGTCCCTCAATTTTCATGTCTGTATCATTTCCTAGGAGATGGCATTTAAGTTAATCAGTTAGTTCCTATGGACTTTAACTCAGTATGTGTCCCTGAGGCTGTGGTGGTCTCATGTACTCCACCAAGACACTCATCTCCTTAAACCTTTCATTGTGACTCTCTCTGTATCTTCCATGAGTAGGGTTCTGAGTACTGTGCCTATGAGTATAGCAATAGGAGGTCCCTTTGGTGCTCTATGTGTAAGAGTCACTTCCTGCTGCTATCCTGACTTGTGCAAAGAACCCCATTGGGTAATGCTCTGACACCTTTACTTAGAAACAAATACCCTCCTCACTTTAAAGCACTATTGATGTAGTAGAATAATGACTCAAACATGGCCATATCCTAATCCTCAGGAACCATGAGTATGTTAGCTTAGATGGCAAAAGGGAATTTGTAGTTATGACTAAATTAAAGATACTGAAATACAGAGGTTTTTCTCTGTATTGCTGGTGTGATCTCAGTGTAATCACAAGGTTCCTCATAAGAAGAAGGCAGCAAGATGTAAGTCAGAAAGAGGAGATACGACAGATGATAAGACTGGTGGTCAGGAGTAAGTTTTTGGAGTACATAGAGAGTCCAGGGGTGAGGAAGCCAAGCGATTGCTTGGAAAAGGTCAAGGAGTAGTTTACCCCCGAAGCTTCTAAAAGGTACTCGGCCCTGCCAACACATTGATTTTAGTCTTTTTCCCTGCAAGACTGAGAAGAAACACCTTTGTTTTGAGCCAATATACATGTGGTCATTTGTTATAGCAGCAATAGGGAACTAATACAACTGGATAGCTACTGTGTGAACAACTGCTAGAAGTCCTATCTAGCTGCATGCAGACTTTCATACCCTTCCAAAGTGAGGGCACATTGCACCCAAATACTTTGTTCATAAAGCTTCCTGAAATCCAAAGAAGCCTGCATATCCCTGACAAGAAGCAGCCTATGAAGCATGCTGCTGCTGCTGGACAGGTGGCTTGTATTTGCCTGCTTGCTCCTCTCATTCTATAAATTTAAGAAATGGAGCAGCAACATCATTGATTCTTCTAAGTAAGCCGAACCATAACGGATCACAGACCCTTGTGGGCTTTGTAAGACACAGGTAACTGTTGTGCCTCAATCTCTCCATTGGTAAGGCCAGTCTACAGTTGAAGTCTATAACAGTGCCTCTTTTGTATCTTGTAAGTTTGTGTAACTGGCTTCTACTCTGGGTATTATATAATACTTATATTATAAGTATTTCCATGCATTATTATATCCTGTATATAGGATAATACAGTAAATTTAATTTAAAAAACACTGTTTATTCTCCTCCACGTGCTGTAAAATTCATGAAAGAGGTGTCATGGAATATCATATTAAGCTCTCAAATAGTTTGATTTCATCATTTTAATTTTTGTTGGGGGAAAGAAGGGCTGTAAAGAATTCACTTTCAGGGGGGCTAATGAGTGTTTTGTGGGCTGGAGCAGTATTGACTGCCAAGAAATCATAGCCAGAATAACACCTCGTACTTGGACATTGTGTTGCAGTTTGTGAGCCACTTTTTCACATGGTGCTTCGTTTATACCACAGAGGTCCTATAGCACAGGGAGTTTCTTCTCTTGGCCTCCAGGAAACGTGGATTCAAGAAGGTTCTGAGTGCCGGGGACAGGCCTAGCAGTGCTGCGCATGCCAAGCCAACAGCTCTTTTCTCATACAACTGCTAAGCTGTTTCTGCTTCTTCTTTTCATCTTCAGGTAAAGTGACCGTGGAAAATTTGTTGTGGCCTCTAGTATCCTGCGGGCAGCAGAAGCCAGTGTGGTGTACTTCACTTTCCTGACAGGTCCTCAACCTATATCAGGCACAACACAGAATACTGTAGATTTTTACATTTATATGGCCTTTGCTCTTACAGTTGGGATGAAAGTCCACCTTCTTTTAGATCACTGACCAATACTGAGGGCTGATATAGGGTCTGTATTGGCCTCAGGAGTACTGCACCCTGCACTTGGACACCCCTCTCCTGAGAGTTTTGTTGAGGGACAGTTGTAGGATTCCAAAGGTGGTCCTAGTATGGAGGCCTCACTCCGTCAGTATTAACTGCTTGATCCTCAACTTCTCACACTGTTACTTGTGTTTCATCTGTGCTAAGCACAGGCAATAGTACAATAATCAAGACAGAGCTTACTTTCGCAGAGCTTATAATCTAACATGAGATGGTTCTAGTCCAATCAATCTGGTGAAATTATTAATAATTTTTTATCAGATTTATAACTAAAGCATTCAATCCATTTCTTTGGTGATTAAGATTTTCTGGAGATTTTCCATGTACTCCTTGTATTAGTTGGTGTGCTGTTACTTTAACAAAATATCTAAATTAACTAATAAAGAGAAAAGAATTTTTGATTCATAATACTGGGGTTTTCAGTCCCAGACTGAGGTGAAAAGACTCCATTGCTTCAGGTCCCTGAGCCAGCAGCACAACATGGCAGGAATGTGGGGATAGAGCAAAGCCTTTAACTTCATCAAGCCAAGTGAAGCCGAAGGGCTAGTGCCACAGTCCCCTTGAACAGGGCGTGTCCCAAATGATTGAATGGTTTTCCACAAGACACCACCTCCTAAAGGACCACTGTACCCCACTTCCAGCCACCAGGGCAGAGGCCTGCAACATGTGCACCTTGGGAAGCAATTACAGAAGCCATAGCACTCTTCTACTTACTTCTACATTTATTTCTTTTGCTGTATCCTTTCAGTCAACATTTTAAAACTGAATCAATGAGCTCCTTTGCTTTAAGTTTTCTGGTATAATTTGCCCTTCAGGAAAGAAAAATATATTTTTTTCTTTGCCTTCCTCTTCGCTGAGCTGTATTTCTCTTACTGTTCTTCTACTTAAGATCATATCTTAGGCTGGTGACCCAGTGCTAAACACATAATTACCACTCTTCTACAGTTTCTAAACTCTTATATCTCTAATATAGCTGAGGATGGTAAGGATTCCCTACTGTTACCAGCGATAGTGGACTTCATACCCCTTCTTACTTTCCCTTAATCCTCCCCACACCTTTGTAAATATTTCTACATTAAACTTTCTCTGCTTATCTCATATGAGAGCCAGAGAAGTTCAAATGAGATAATCAAGAAATGCCATTCAAGGTTCTGTGTTTAAAGTCTTAATCCAGCCACATCTGTTAGTAAAATTCATTCATAACCTTCTCCTTCTTCTCCAAGGTCTCATGATGGAGTCATCCTGGGATAAGACTTGCCCAGTCTACTCAAGGGCATCTTTTCATTCAAAGACAACAAATGCATCCTGTTCACTAGATTCACAACACTAACCCACTGTCAAAATTAAACCTGCCTCCCTCTATGCTCTGGATATCAAATTAAATGCAAATATATTAATTATTTCATTTGAATTTCTTTTCTCTTATTTGCATGCTTATCTTCTTTTCCAGGCCATTTTCTCCTGGAGGGGAGGCTCTCTGTTCTTCTCAGGTCTGGGAATCAGTTCCATTGACCAATGGCTGTGTCTTCTGTTGAGGAATAGGCTTACATACTATCACTTGGTGGTAATAAGTACTAGTATATATAGTTGGTATTGTGACATAGAAAATATTTAAAAGGAAAGAGGGTGTAGGGGTAAATAACAAAGAGAAAAGGAATGTGATAGTAATAAAAAAAGGAAACAAAGATTATGTATATGGGGATGGAGGGTTGCAGGGTGGGTGGGGATGGGGGAAAAATTAGAATCAAGTCATGTCATATTTTAGTACAAACTCTCAATGTTGAATGTGATGGTGATGAGTATTAATAATGTATTAATAAAGAACTGAACTTTAAAAAAAGTACAGTCTGGGAATAATCTAGATTATTTGGATTTGTTATTCTTGCTCACTCCTTTGCTATGGATGGAAGACTGGAGGAGGGGAGTTGAAATAAATCAAAGCACTTATCACGAGAAACACTAATGGAAAGCTTACGTTAAGAAGGCTGAAAGCTTTCTGGATCCAGTATAGAACTGAAAAGCTCTTTCTTCTTTTGAGAATGGTTTACTTTTATTTTTTGTGTAAACTCTACAAAAACATTTGTCTTAAGGATGGGAAAATGGCTTGTCTTGAGTTGTTGGAAATGAAAAGAAGTGAATGGACTATTTGTAGAGGGGACTTTCTCTGGTCAGCCACATCACTGCTTCCACAGAACTCCCTAGGAGGTGGTTGTTACAAGTGCAGAGAAGTTTACAGGGGTCCCTTGCCTTTTGGGCCAACACAGTTTGATGGGCTAACTTTCCCTTTGACTTCTTTTGCTTACTAAGCAGGCCTGTGCTCCTTTGCAGTTAGGCAGGTGCCCAGTTTTGTTCTAAGCTCAAGGAATGTCCTAACAAATTTTCGATAAGATCTATTCTTCCTTCTATATGAATGCTTTGTTAATATGAACTGTTTTATTGGTGGCATAGATTCCCACTTTGTGAATCAGAGAGCAGTTGTTCACCCCTAGAGCCCCTGGACTTGAAGGCTTTATATTGGCTTTCTTTATTACTTGATCAGCACTGTCACTAATGCAAATCTTTCCCCCACATGAGGAGCGACATTAATTTTATGTTGTTTACGCACTCCTGCCATAAGGTTAAGCAATTCCTACTATTAAGCTTGATGAAATTGCATTACCTTAATGAAATGCACTTTACTGATAAAGAAGAATGTCACTTTCACAAGTGGAAGCACTGTTAGCAAATTTTTATGAGAGAATTCCCAAAATCATATCTTAATTGCTTGGACAGCTGTGTAGTTTACATAACGAGCAAACAATGCCAAGGTTTTTTATTTCCTTTGTCAGCTGTACTGGATGTTAGTATGCATGGTGGACCTTTTTGGGGCCTTTTATGACTTGATTGCAAATCATTCTTCATTGTTGCCCAAATTTATGGAAGGACATTGCTCCCTGAGGTGCCATTTCCTTTCAGGTCTGTAACTGAACATGACTGATGGCGCTGGAGTAACAGTTGCTTATTACTGCGTTCACTGAGCTGTGATTGCTCCAATACTTTATGTTGGCAGATGTGTTTCCCTAGGAACAGCATCTCCTAGACAGAGGTCATTGATCAAACCCCCTCTGGCTGTTCCATTATGTGCAAATTATTGCTAAAAGCAGAGAGGCTGCAAGAGAGGTGGTGTGTACTCGTGGCAGCTATTGGGGAGGGAAGTCCAGGAGAAAAAAAGGCGAGAGTAATGAAGCAGGGAAAAATTCCACCTCAACGAGAACAATGTTTTTATAATATGGATTAATAGGAAAAAGGGGGAAATGAAGTGACTTTGAAAGACAGACAAAGAGAGAAGAGACAAGTTTTACCATTCTGGGGTAAACTCTCAAACTCAGCTTGCTAACAAGACCTTTGGTTGCTCAGGAGGCTCCAGGGGGAACTTGTGCAGGCCCAGTGCTCTGTTGTTCTAGCTGGAGGAGGATTAAGACAGTTGAGTGGCCAATACAAACATTCCTTGATCCAGTCTTGGCCAGGTATTTAGGATATGCTGGAGAGGTGCCAGGAGCACATGCAGACATATTGCCTGCCCACAGCTTCTCAGGGCAGGGATGAAGGTGCCACTTGTTGACCAGCACATGGCAAGCACTTGTATCTAGATGCTGATGTGCAATGGCTCAATACAGTGGGACTCCTCAGTTTCCTGTTGAGCTGCATCAGTAGCTTTTGATGGCAGATTTCTGCTCCTAATAAAATGGATGGTCCCCTCCATATGCTGGCTCTGGCTTTTGTTGGCTTCAGTAAGATAGCAGGGTGCTCAGGTAGAATGTGTGTCCTGCCCACCCGCAGCCAGGTCTGCCTGACCACAGACCTCCACTCCATGTTTCACACGGGCTTTCTTTCAAGTGTTGACACAACTCATGTTTTCATTATTACAATTCTTTTCATGTTTAAAGTTTTTCCTTATGTGGAACTAGACTTTTCTTGGACAGCTGTGTCCAAGAAACCACTACATGGACATATAGTAGAGATTTCTTGAATAGTGTATACTAACAGTTTTTGAATAGATAATTTCAACAGGTCCCTTTCTGGTATTGCTAGAGTCACTTCTAAGAACTGTGGTTACCCCAAGGGAACTTCATGTGAACACATCACAAACCCAAGGAAAGGAGAAGAGGGTTACAAAATCATGTCTTTTTCACATATAGTGGATAGGCAAAAAACCAAGCAAAACTTCATGTTGAAATGATCATTTCAATGGTTGCAAGTGGATTTCACACTCTTTTTCCCTGATGATGGTTGTAGTCAGTGTGATGAAGGTCCAATGTTTTAACAAAGTAATGGCTTTCTAAAAAAGGAAAAAGCATGAATCTTATACATATATATATATATATATATATATGATGAATACACTGCAAAGATTTTGTTTATCTCACAAAGGAAGGGAACTAACAAGATATCAGGACTGGTTCTTTTATAGAATGGAGTATTACTCTGCCACTAAAAATGATGAGATTAAGTCATTCATACTCAAATGGATGTACCTTGAGGACGTCCTCATAAGTGAAATAAACAGGTCACAGATATGTAAATATCATCTTTTCTCTGATATGAGAATATGAAGTTATAAATGAGTTGTAGTATGTATAGCTGATATTGTGAAGTAGAAAATATTTAAAAGGAAAGAGTGTAAGGGTAAATAATGAGGGGAAAACGAATGTGGTAATAATAAAGAAAAAAGAAAACAAAGATTGTGTATATGGGGGCAGGGGGATGCAGGGCAGGGGGGAAAAGGGAAAAATGAGAATCAAGTCATGTCATATTCTGGTACAAACTCTTAATGTTGAATGCGATTATCATGTGTATTCATAATGTACCAATAAAGATAATTAAAAAAATAAAATAGAACTGAAAAAACAGATGCATTTGTGGATCAGGAATATTGTTGAAATCAATTGGAGAAGATTGAAATTAATTGACAATAAGAGACAACAATTATTTGCATTATTAGTTTCTTAATGTTAAGCTTAATCTCTACAGTCATGGAGAAAGTAGGCAAGAATAAAGGTATATATATATCTTTGTATGTAGAGATAACTTCTGAAATCTCTACCATTTTATTATTCCTTGATTAGTATTTTTTTAAAAATAGGATCCGAAAACATATAATTCCATGAGTAATTTCTCAGCCGAGCTCCTAAGAGTCCTGACTCTGGCCCCATCAGCTGAGGGACAGTTGCTCTCTCAGCCTCAAGTGTATCGTGTCCCTTGACCCTGGATGTCTACCTCTTTATATACCATGTTCACTTTCTGTGAGCCTTTATCTATGTTGCTACCTGAGCTTGAATTTCCTTCCACAGTAAAGGCTTAGAACCCTTAGAGCAAAAACCTTTGATCACATTTCCTCCAACAATTCATTGCCATCCTCCCCCTGTTCTAAATTGTTACTTCGCTTTCAATCTTTTGAGAATGTTGAACTTCATCTTGGGCCCGTACTTCTGGAAAATTTCAAGGCTTAAGAAATCTCACTGCCCTTTGTGGTCCAGGAAATAGCTTTCTGCAAAAAACTAGCCTTTTCTATATGGCTTAGGTAATACTGAAGATGACCTGTTTTCTATCTGGGTTGAGGCCCGAACTGGTTCTCCAAATTCCCAGTCTGTGGCTCATACATTGTTTTAGACTCATTTACCCAATGGTCCACCGGGACAAAATGCACTCGAATATAACTTTGCAAAAGTTTGATGAGGCTTCCTTCTTTCTCCCAGTCTTTTAGCACTGGCTTGCCCAAAGCACACAGCACAGTTCGGCATCCCCTTCAGGGGTTCTCCAGACAACTGACTTGTTCTTTGGGAAAAATATTCTCCAATCAACTGTCTGATAAAGCTACTTGCTTGTCTCATTCTTTCACAGTTGGCTCTTTCTTACCTGCTTATTCCTCAGTATACACAGGGAAATGTTTCATCCTAATCTTTCAAATGTTTGCGGGTGTTATCACTACAGTGTTCTCTATATTGTAGTTTTGTAGGTGTGGTAAATAATTTCTTTGCCTGCCCCATTTTTTTTTTTTCATTAAGTTTGTTAGGTTAGGTCATGAGTTTGATCCTGGGTACAAAAAAATTCTATAGAATATACAAAAACCCCTTAAAAGTAATATACAAATCTTAGTAATTTCCTGATGTGTATAAAAAACTATAACACTAGTTTATTGGTAATATTTTAGGTATATATTATGGTAACATTTATCATTGGGAATTTGTACGTGTACATTATAATATCTTTGTTCTTATTTTTTTCCATTTCTCTTCCATCCCTTTAATACACCCACACTTCCTTATTTACAAAAGCTTTGTCTACATTTTTTCCTTCTTTTCTCATTTTTTCTTTTCCTCCTTTTCTTCCCCTCACCCTTCTCCCTAGTTTCCCTTCCTCTTTGAACATTTTGTTCACATTTCACAATATCTACTATATATTTTGGTCCTCATTTACACTTCTAGTTTCTCACACTAGATAAACAATTCAGTATTTACTCATGTATGTCCTATCTATTCTCCTTAAGAATCTGGTCTCAAAGTTGCATCCATTTAGCTGTAAATGTCTCTAGACTATTATTCTTTATGGCTAAATAGTACTCCATTTTGGAAACAAACCCCCACATCTTTTTCATCCAATCCAGCTGATGGGCATTTGAGCTGTTTCCAAGATTTAGCTATTACAAACTGTGACACTATAAACCTAATGTTTTTAATTCTTTCATGAAGGTGGCCAGAAGGGGAACGACTGGGTTAAATGTGACCTCCAATATGCTGGGAGATAGTTTAGGTAGACCTCTTGAAGACAATGGCATAGGAAAAGACTTAATGAGCAAAACTTCATTTGCATGAGGCTAGCACAAAGAATCAATGATTGGAATCTGATCTTATTAAAAAGCTTTTGCAGGGCAGGAGGAACCACCAGCCAGTTGTTAATTGGGATCTTCAGCTGGGTGTAGCAACCTAACTAAAACAGGACAGATTAACAGAAAGCTTGAAAGTATTCATAATTTTGATAGAGGCATTCACAAGGGAGTGAAGATCTGAAGAAATGGCTAAAGCACTGAGCTTGTATACTATTTTGACAAAAACTTAAATAACAGGAAAAGGAGTCCAGGCTAGCAGTAGCAAATTCCAGGGAGGTAACTCAGAAACATGTAGAGAGTATAAAATTATTTAGAATAAGGATAATTTTAGTAAGTTTATTCATACAGATGCACAGTAGCATCAGTTCTGTTACTTATCACAGAGTTTATCATCTCCCATTTGTACATGGTAGGCATCTTTCTCCTAGGAATTTTTTTATGGCTTGTTAATTGTAAAAAATGACAGCTCAGCTTTTAAATTTTTTTCACAACTTTTGCTTCTTAAGTGTCTCCAGCTTTAAAATATTTGTATCAAAGAGGAAATATTTGAGACATATTCTACCCAATGTCCCCAATACAACCATATTGAAGTGGTTCCTTTCTCCTTAATGCAATAATCTCATTGAATAAAATCTCCACCTACCTAAGCCTGGATTTGATTTTATCTGGTATTTTTCTTTCATGCTGAATTCTACACTATAATTTGATTACTCACAGATTGCTTTAGCAGAATTTAGTTTTTTACATCTATACTCCCTCCCAAGAATTAGTAGCACTTTATATAATACAAATATCAAAAAATTATTTAGAGGATCAAGTGAAAATAAAGGAAAACTAAGAATGTGATAAACCTATAGATAAAGAATGGCAGGATAAATATAGCTACAGGGCCATGACATCATTGCTGAAGTGTCATGTTTCCTGGTAGACAAAGCAAAAAGGAACATCTTTTAGGTATGAAATATAGAGCCACCAAAAGAAGTGAACCACTTTTATAGAATTCATGTGTGTCAGTCTTTATATTCCAACCAGAGAGAGAATTATTAAAGTCAAATAATTGGGACTCTGAGGACCAAAAGGTTTAAACTAAAAAATAACCATAGTAACAAATATCATTTATTTAGAGTTGGTATCTGGTACAGTTTCTCAAAATGCGATTGTTTCCTGTGACAAAATCTTGTTCTAATGCTCTGTGAGAAATGAGAGTGCTGGTTTCTGGAGAACTACCTTATTTGTCTTTCTTTCCTGCTGCTATCTGGCCATAGAGCAACAGGAGATTAAAAACACAACAGCTTGTTAAATAGATATTTAACTGGATAGTTTTAAGTAGGAAAGTAAACCTTGATAAAAAAGGAAATATTATGTAAGTAGGATTTCTATCTTAATTCTTTTCAGTGTTTTCCTCCCAGCTTCCCTTTATTATTAGAACATAAAAATAAACAGAAGAGATAACTGGAAAATGTTCATCCTGTAGAAGTTCTTGAGGGCTAGAAAGGAGAGCTTGTATGGGATTAGGTTGAAAAACACTGGGACACCAAAGTAGTATGAGCAAAGCTATGCTTTGAAAAGATTGATTCAGAAAAGTTTCTGGGCTGGGTTGGAGGAGGGTGAAAGAAGCCATTTCAGCAATTAGGCAGGAGTTTTATATTCACAGAAAGAGGAGGATCACATGACTTACTTGAGATCATGTCATAGAATTTGAAAGATATGATTAAACAAAGCTTGGATGCGGAGGTAAGGGATGGTATAGAGTTTTGCACCTGCTGTGAAGTTCAGTTAGTGTGATATAAAGGATAATAAAGACAAGAAGTCTTGGAGATTGTCACTATGGGGGAAAGAAAATGTGATCAACTTTGCAGCTGTTGATTATGACATGTAAATGTAATGTTGAAATGAGGAAGTTCAGGAGGTTATTGGGAATGATAGCTCCAGTGAAGAAAAAGTGAAAAAGGAGGAGTCTTTTGGTGAGGACAGAGTTATAAAGTTGACAGTAGTTGGGGAAGCAAGAGGAGAAAGTAGAGTTAAACCTGGGGCAGAGATTGACCAGAGGTGGTAGAGCCACTATCAGTGGGATAGCATTTGAGTGAGGCTGGATCAACAATGTGAGATGCGACGGAGAAAGGAAGGAGAATAGGCTGTGAGATGAGCTCACTGAGTTGGGAAAGCTATGCAGAGTATAAGAGATAACAGTGGAAGGGCAACAGAAGAAATTAGAGTACTGACTCTATTGGGAACCACCCCGTTTGAAAATTACAAGGTCAAAATTGACCAGGACTTCCTGCCTGCAAACAGACTTTAGACTTGACTTTTGTCTTCATCTCTGGTAGTAACAGGGACTCAATGGTCCCACATGCTTTGATGCTTCAGGGCAGAACTGCACTGGATCTCCCCCTTCTCAAGGACTATTGCTGACACCTGCCTTGCCCTGAGGAATCCTCATCTACATAACTTCTCTAGGACTATTATTGGTGTGGCCCTGCCTTTCCGGGTTTTTAAAAATATAGATAATAAAAGTTGTAGTAGTCTGGGGTCCGGGGTCCTTGCTGCCCAGAGTAGCATGGATCAGACCCAAGCTCAGTTTTCTCTAAGTCTCATTTCTGCCTAATTATTAATCATTTCACCATGTGCCGTAAACTCACAAGAGACTAGGACTTAATGCAAAAGTTCTAGTTACGTTCCCTTCCCCTGTTTACTACATGATTCAATAAATTTTTGTAATTGAATAGTAAGGGTGAAAAGGAAAAGAATGAGATAAAGAATGATAATTAGTCTGGCTGCAGTAAGAAAAGTGTTTTAAGATGTTTTTAGCATGATATGAAGTTGAATTGAAAGAATTTGAAAAGAGACATTGAACTTAGAGGAGAAAGGCTGTGGTATGGAAACAAATACAGTCACAGGGAAATACTTTGAAACTCGATGAGGGAAGTTGAAGAGGCTCCTATTTCATTAAATAATCTTACAGTGAAATTGATTGGGTTGAAAACTGAGGTCACAGTGTTAAATGGAATAAATCAGGTGCATTAACTTGAATATCACATGGTTTCTCATATATGAAAAATTCAAAATATAAGTAAAAAGTAAAATAAAAACTAATAGGAACTAGGTTGATAAATCTTTCTGAAGGGCAAAGGAAATCAAGACATGGGTGAAGGGAAAGGAAGGAGGGAAATGGATGAAACATGATGATGATGTGTTACATACAGCTCCACACAAGGTCTGTAAACATGCATTACTCACCTGTTCTGTACTAATAAATAAATATGTAAAATATACTCTTAAGCAATATGATAAAGATGCAATAGGAGACAGCACTACAAAATTACTTCAAGTTAGTAAAGTTGTTTTTGTGGAAGTGCATTTTATGAAGTGTTTGGCAACAGGTAATGTGGAAATCTCCTGAGAGAGTACAGAGGTTGGAATATCTTCACAGGTAAGGTGGTAGACTGTTATGAGAGGAAGAGATTATTTTTTGATTGTCCTGAGTGGATTGTGAAAATGACTGACTGGTTTCTCGGCCAGTTAGAGTCAAGTGAGTCCAGAAGAGGGTATTTATCCTTCTGTGAGGCATGATCAGACTTAATAACCCAGTGGTCAAAGTGAGTGATAAAGAACAGAGTAGCCAAGAGTAAAACTTATGGGAATAAATGGGAGAAAGGACCTATGGCCAGAGAAAAAAAAGCACATTTAGAAGTGGAACTTTAGGGGGAGCAGTGTTCCAGGGGCTCTGGTGGCTGTCATGTGAATGGAGAGATGCTATCTCAAAACTCAAAAACAAGAAGGGTAAAGGATGTGGCTCAGCAAGGAGACCCTGGGTTAAAAACCAGTACCTGGTACTTTTGCAACCAGGACCTGCCATAGCAAGCAATGGACAAAGGCGAAGGCAGAGAGGCTGCAGCTGGCACTTGACCTGAGTGTGTAGACAGAGAGAAGAAGATGGCTAACTGACCAGGATCTCAAAAGGATGGGAGTTTGTTGTCTGATGGTAGGAGACTTGAAACTGCTTCTCTATCACTTTACCTAATCAGTATGAATAGTTTTGGAGGCCAGAGACAACTCCTCTTCAGAAGAATCTTCATGAGATTTCTTAAAAATATGAAGTGTGAGTAATCTATCCCTATTTTACTTTTCTCTTTTTAAAATTAACAGATGAAAGTTAACAGTGGATTTGATCTAAAATATTGTACAAAGAGTGTAACACCATCTTTTGACAGATAGTGCACTTGTGCTTTTAAAGCAGATATGCATCTGGAGCGAGGTGGCGATGTAGAATGGCAGAGTTCTCTTATGAGACCAGCAGCAGATTTTTCCTTCTCATTTTCCTGCTAGTCTTGGGCCATTTCACTGCTAATCTACACATCCATCAAACAAACAGGAAAGGGAAATGGAGAATTAAATCACAAATCTGTCAATTTTGTTTTTCTTGGCAGTTCAGGTTAGCGATTTTAGTTGGGGCAGAGTTTGAAATAAATGACAAAAATTAGATTACCTGATTGTGGGGACATTGTTATGTATAATTCATCATCTACTTGAAATGCTACCCACAGGCTAGGCTTAGAGTTTCTTTAGGTGTTCAGATGATCTCTCTCTCTCTCTCTATATATATATATAGAGAGAGAGAGAGAGAAAGAGAGAGAGAGAGAGAATCTTTCTTTGAATATAGTTGGCAAACTAGATTACTTAAAAAAATTTATGCATTTTGTGTTAACAGGTAGAAAATAACAACAAAACCCTTAGAGAATCTGAGGAAATAGAATGTTGTAGTGAAAATTTATAGGTCTGAGTCCCAGATGGGAAAAAAAAAAGAATACAGCTTTTATTTCACATCCCTTGTTGGGTTGAAAATCCAAAGAACTTGGTAAATTTTATTTTGCAGACATATCAAGAGAAATATGCTTATACTCCTATTAAAATCCTAGTAAATTTTTCTTGTAGGTTCTCTTTGTAAGAAACAGGCTGAGAGGTGAGCCTTGGATAGGTAAGAAAAGACTCTGCTCTTTTTAGTTATAGGCTTCCTCAGTCTATATACAACAGCTGTGATATCATGATTCCATGCTCTAAGTAGGTAACTTTAGCATGGAAGACCAGGGCATTTATCTTTCAATTTAGGGTAGTTCTGAGAGTGAAGGGGGAAGGTATTATTTTTATCAGGAAAACAGATATAAAACGGACCTATGCCAAGAAAGCTGGGGTGCAGGACCATCCTACTTTTGATCCATGAAGAAGAGCAAGGATTTAGTTAAAAACAAGATAGTGTGTGAATACAAAGATAAAAGCTAAAGGCAGTCGAAGTGATGCAGACAACTAAGTCTCACAATCTAAACGTTTTCCTGTATTATTTCTTCAGAACCTTAGTTTAGTCTGGTTTGTGGATTTAAGTATAGCTTCAGCCATTGTGTAGGTGAATGTGTGCATGTGTGTGTATGAGTGAGAGAGAGAGACAGAGAGAGAGACAGAAACACACACACACACACACAGAGAGAGAGAGAGAGAGAGAGAGGGAGGGAGAGAGGGATGGAGGGAAGGAGAGGCACAGAGAGCACATGGATGCACTGAGAATGGTACTTCCCAGGGTTGGCATGAAAGGTGGCAGGAACAGCAAGCAAGAAGGAACATTTTGAAAGATAAAAGACTGAAATGAGATCCAGGCACTAGCTTTTTTTTGCCTTGATATCATCCCTCTGTTATCAGCCGTAAAGGGCCCAGGATTGACTGAGTGGAGGCAGCGTGACCTGCATTACGCCCCTTTGCTGAGCGGTGATGGCTTCTTGCTTGTACGCTCTTTGCCCTTGGATGTCAAGAGTGAGGTAGCTGCAAGTCTAGACAGGGGCAAGGAAACTGCTGTCAGTTTAAGTTATGTAAAAAATTCATAGGACATATCATTTAGGATTTTTTTAGTATTTGAGCTTAAAAATTGCTAAAATACAGATTCTGAATAGCTCATGTAAGCATCTAGATTTCTGCTTTCATTAGGCAAACCAGGAGACTGATCTCTCCAGGTCAGTATTTTAAAGAAGCACATGGATGCACCTTGAGGACTTAGTGCCACATGAAATAAGCCCGACATAGAAGGTGATGTGGTTTCTCTTATGTGAGAAATTCAAAATACAAATGAAGAGCAAAATGAAAGGTAGGTGATAGAAAACATGGAGGTAGACTTCAAAGGCGGGAAGGAGATCTCGGGTGGGTGGAGCCAGAATGAGAGGAGGGGAAAGGGCGAAGGGCGATTGATATTTGATAATATAGCCTTATCAGTTTCTCAAGATGAGTGTAATTATCACATATCAGAAATATATTCTGATTAAAAAAAGGAAAAATGAAGCAATACTGTATCAGCTAGTGCAGAATAGGATGGTCCCAGAAAGATGGGGAGCTCTCTCCGTGGTCACTGGTGTCTCACCACTTATGGCCACTGCCCACATACTTGACTGCTTTAGATTTGTTTATTGGCTACTGCAAGAATCAATTTATGATTCCTGTGTTTTACCACACATTGCATTTTGGAAATTCCAAAATAAGTAGTACCAAGTATGGTAGGTGATTAAGGGTTCATTCTTTTTCCAAGAAATCCCATATTTCATTAATTAAATATCTATTTTAATATTTAATAAACTTAATGTTATTAATTAACTATTTTTAACATTTTGAAGTATTTTACAGTGAGGTGCACAGATATTAGAGATAAAGTACAAGACCATTTTATAAGTGCTTACTCCCTGTTTAACTAATATACTAATCAAAATTGAACCTATCATCCTAGAAAATTCCCCATATCCTCCCTCATTTATACTCATGTATCCCCAGCATGGATAACCAGTGTTGACAATTCCATCATCACTCCTTAAGAAGTCCGTATACATGAAATCACACTACATAAACTTCTTTGTGTCCAAATGTGTAATACATTTCTGAGGTATCCATGCTATTGGGAAGGATCATTTCTTTCTTTCATGCTGCTGAGTTTTCTACTGTATAACTGTATGACCATTTTTAATCCATTCACCTCTTAATCCACACTTGACTTGTGACCTTTCAACAGAGACCAAATGATTATCTGGCCTCAGGAATAGTCCTACCAGCAGTGCTGCTGTGCTTAGGAAGGAGATGCCCACCTGAGGAAGCAAGTATGCTGCAGGTTCTGCTTTGGTGAAGGAGGAAAGGCAGGAAGAGAATTGGAGTGGGTTAAAAAAAACTACTCTTGAAGAACAATTTCTGGAGTCTGGTAAGACACACCTACTTAGTAAATTCAGTTTGCCCCTTAACTCATTACACTATGATGGTGTTCTGGCTTAAAAGCTTCAAGGGATTCCTGATGTTCCCAGTGCAGAGTTCAAAGCTCTCCTATATTAAGTATGAAAAGGCTTCATGAGCCTCTTAACCCATGGACATGATCTCCAGACCAAAGACCACGATCAATAAGGCTGCCCACTTAGTATATTTGTTTCTCCTCTCTGAAAGCCCAATACTAAAGAGTGGTTCTGGGACTTGCTTCAGTTCATGAAACATGAGAGGAAGGGGCATTGGTTACATCCAGGTGGAACTTTCGAAACACTGTGACCCATCTGATTCTTTTTTCAACTGCGGATTAATCGAACACTTGGAATTGTAGAGCTGCAGTTTGGGTTGTGCTGCTTTCCAGATCTCCTAGGAAAAGGTTTGAATGTGTGCATACCCAAGTAGCCAGAGAGATAAGTGATTTAGAGTAAGTCAGGTAGCTCTGGATTAAAATCTAAGCCCCACTACTCTTACTTCAAGCCTCAACTCTTTGGCTCTTGAACACCAAATCTAGTACTTCAGTTTATGAACCCTTTTGTTTGCAAACAATTTGGTTCAATAACATAAGAATTGGGCAATTTTTTTGGATTTTGTTTACAAATCTGCATCAGGTGACAAACCCACGGATATCTTTTGCACAAAAACAAACACAGCTATCTTTCTCAAAATCACGGAACAAATTAAATTCATGAACCAAGGAACAACTGTATCTACCTTGAAAGACTGAAACCCTAGAAATGACGGCAAGGAATTTTTTTTTTTTTGAGACAGCATCTTGCTTTATCGTTAAGGATGGTCCTGAACTCAGCCTTGAACTAACACCAATCCTCCCACCTCTGCCTCTTCAGTATTGGGGTTAAATGCATGAGCCCCCATGTCCAGCATTGTGGTATCTGGTCATTGAGCGTTGTGCCCACAAGCGTGAGTCAACATGCCTGACATTGTTGTATGTGGTTACTAGGGTTAGAACTCAGGACCTTGTACTTGCTAGGTAAGCACTGGAACCAATGAGCTAGATCTCCCACCCGATAATCAAGGAATTCTTACCTAGTAGTTTCTGAAGTACATCTGTTTTGGTAAGCAAATTGGTCAAGTAAATTAGGTAAAATTTTAAACAATGAACAAGAGAAGTAAAACAAGAAAATTTGCATTTCTGACTTCAGGTTATTAGTTATGATAAGGATACAACACTTACTAAGTATACTTTTTATTTTAAATTTATGGGTACATTTTAGGTATACAATATGATTACATTCATCATTGGGACCTTTTACCTGTACATGACATATTTTGTTTTTTATTTTTTCCTAGTCCCTTGCCTTCTCCTCAACCCTACACCCTTCCCCATTTACAAAGACTTTGTTTCTGTTTTTTTCTCTCTTTTCTCATATCCTTTCCTTTCTCTCTTTTCCCCCACCCTTTGTTAGCCTCTCTTCTCCCTCGAACATTTTCTTCCTATTTCATATTATGTCTCATGTAGTATGATTTTCATTTACACTTTCATTTTCTCATACCAGAGAAATTATTTGGTATGTACACATATGTGTCCTATTTATTTCACTTCAGAACATGGCCCCAAGGTGCATCCATTTAACTATAAATACCTCAAGTTTATCTTTCTTTATGGCTGAGTTGTACTCCATTTTATTAAAAAACACATGTTCTTTATACGGTCACTTGTTGATAGACATTTGGGTTGTTTCCATGATTTAGCTATTAGAAAGTGTGCCTCTAGTCTCAGCCTTGTTTTGCATGGATTGGATGACCAGTGACGTGGAACATTTTTTTAAATGTTTATTTTCTGTTTATGTTTCTTCATCTGAAAAAGTCTGTTCATTTCAGATGCCTATTTTTGGATAGGGTCTTTACATTTGAAGGGGTCTGATTTTTTAAGTTCTTTGCATATTCTGGATAGTGGACCTTTGTCTGAGGAATATTGTGGATTGTCTTTTCATTCTGTTGGTTTCTCTTGCTGTGCAGAAGGTTTTAAATAAGAGAAAAGTCCAGTAGTTGATTCTTTTGGCTAATTTATGTAGGACTGATGTTTTATTCATGAAGTCTTTTCCTACTCTGATGTCTTCAAGAGTTCTACATAGCTTCTCTTCTAGCAGGTCTGGCATTTTTGTTTAAATATTTAGGTCATTAGTCCATGTTGATTTTAGTTTAGTGCATGGTGAGAGATATGGGTCTACTTTTAGTTCTTGGCAAGTTGAGAATTAAAAAGTTTATCTTTCCTCCTTTCTAACTATGTTTTAAATTTTTAATATGAGATATATTTTTGCAAGGAAAATCCAATTTAGCATTTTATTTATTCATATTCAAACAAAAGTGAAGTTTTTATTTTTTTATCAATTCATATTTGATACCAATAGATGGATAAGTAAAACTAGATACTAAAACTTTCTGAGTTGTCCCCTGGTGCTTCCTGGACCAATCATGAGATTACTTTGAGAGAGCCACACTTTAACCTGAGAAATGTATAACTTTATGTCTTAACTTCAGCAGTTTTACTGAGAAAGAATTCTTTTTATAGATTTAACCTAAGAACCTTAAATTCTTCCATTGTATTTATTCACTAATAAGAATGTTCAGTTATTTTTTGAAGTGAAGCAAATTTCTATATTCCTAATGTCAGTAAGCAGAAAGAGATATAAAGAACTACTGTGAATTTTTATACATTTCTAGTGTAAAATATAATTATTTTATTATGAGCATTAATTATCATGCTGCTCAGTGAGTTGACTCCTTTTAGTGGTTTACAGTTTTCATATTGTCAAGGAAATTACATATAATTTGTTTTCAGAATTAAATTATTAGACAGTGCATGGCTAATGCACTAAAATATAACTTGGAAAAGCATTTACTAATTAAAATTCCAAATGTAAGCAAAGGGGGAAACATCTTCCCACACTTTCAAATTCTGTTTTTTAGAAAAGCCAGATCTAAAGTTTGAGCTTTGCTCAATGTAAAATAAGGTGAAAGGGGATAATGTTGAGATTGTAACAAAAAAGTAAGGAAACAAATTTTATGTATATGGGGGGTGGTAGGGTGGGTAGGGCTATGGGAAAAAATGAGAATTAAGTTGTGTCTTATACTGGTACAAATCCCCATTATGGAGTGCAATCATGATGTGTATATTTAATGTACCAATAAAGATAAAAAAAAAGAATTACAATGAGAAGCGAGAGCAGGAATGGCAGCGGTTCTTATTAGAAGCTTGAGTCAGGCTACATCATTTATTCTTAGTGTATAGTTTAATCTGAATAATCTGTTACTATGCTCTGAAGTCAGTGTGCTGCTAAACTTCTCATGCTGTGGGAAAACTCCAGGCCTGCACTGGGTGGGCAGTGCTGAATGTCGTATCCATTCAGACAGTTAGCTGGAAGCACCCAAGAGAGTTATCTGGCTCTAGCTCAAATCACAGGAGAACTCAGTTAAACACTAGTCTGCTATGGTCCTTCCCTGGGTTCTTTCAGCTGTTCCAAGCCCAATGCATGCTCAAAGGGGACGTGTCTCTGCAGTGTCCATCCTGCAGAAATGAATAATGAAGAGCTAACTTCAGGCAGTAACTGAGCAACAAGCGCTATGGGTCTCCCCAAACTATAAGATACATCATTAATTTCTAAGGGAAGACTTCTAGGATGGAGATGATTATGTAAACTCAGTAATCCCTGTCTTCACCAGAAAACAAACCAAAAGCAAGCAACAGAGTTGTGGGGGATAAAACTACATACTGATGCACCAGAAATTAAATTTTAACACTTTCTAAGAAATTAGAAAAGAGACTATAATATAATTTGTAAGAGGTCCCCAAGTCAGTGCAGTTTTCTTCCAAAGAAATTAAGGACTAAGATAGGAGAAACAGGAGAGAGAGAGAGAGAGAGAGAGAGAGAGAGAGAGAGAGAGAGATAGAAAGAGAATCATATCATGTGGAAGGAGCATTAAACCAATAGGTTCTGCTACACACATACACACACACACACACACACACACACACACACACACACACACACACACACAGTCTCAGTAATATTTCCCAGGAATGTTGCACTTTATGGCAGGTGAAAATAAAGGAGATTCTAGAAAGTGAAAACCAGTGATCCTTGGTCTTACCCTTATTCTTCCCCACCTATGGAAATTTCTTGCAAATAGTCAGTCCATATAATCCAAACATATGATAGTGAGCAACAGAAAAGAAACTTTCTTGGCACCTATTAAAAAAAAAAAGAATCAGCAATGAAATTTATTGACAACATTCACCAAAAAATGTTTTCTTTGATAGATTAAAACTGAATACATTTCCAACACAAGCTAAAAATCTTATGATCCAGTAGCTTCTCTGAAGTAAAATCATAAAGAATCAAAGCAAATATTCAAGAAAGAGATGATAAGCCAATAAAAAGGAAATGAAGCATGAGCAGGTAGAACTCAGGGAATAAATAGAAAAAAACTGTAAGAAGTCTAGTTTGTATGCATCATGAAAGACATAGTAAAATAATCAGAAGAGAACTGGGAACAATTAAATAACTGGAATATAAATTAAGAAGAGAGTTTAACTGTATCAATGTAAGGTAAGGATCTCAAGGAAAGACAGACCCCAAATCAGCATAAATGCCTTCATCATAAGGAAAATAATAAACAGTAAAGCTGATAAATACTTACTCAAATCTTGCCTGAAATAAAAGAAATTTGTACCTACATATTTATTTTTGAATAAAATGTTAATTATTAAAATATATCTCACATTCTATATTAATTTTGATAAGTTTTTCTATTTCACAGTTCAAATCATTCTTTTTGATCCTTATTTACACTTCCACCAGAAAGTAATGCATCATTTACGTGTGTTTGATTCATTTCCCTTAAGAGTATGGTTTCAAGGTGCATCTGTTCAACTAGAAATATCTCGTCTATTCCTCTTTATGGCTGAATAGTATTCTACTATGTATATATTGAAAAGCCCACATTGCCTTTATCCATTCATCAGTGGATGGATATTTGAGTTGTCTAAGGTTTACTTCTTACAAACTCTGCTCTATAAACATAGGTTGGCATAATATTTCTGTGGTATGATGCTTTTAATTTTGGGGAGAAGATACCAGCAGAGAAATGACTGAGTCAAATAGGACTTCTCATTCAAATTTTTTAAAGAATCTCTGCACTGATTTCCACAGCAGTTACACCAATCCTCATTTCCAATAGTGGAGAAATGTTACTTTTCCCTATGGCCCCACCTGTATTTATTGATTTCTTGATAATATTATTTCTGTAGTAAGATAGAATCTCAGTGTTGTTTTCATTTGTATCTCTTGAATGACCAGTGATGTTGAACATTTTTTCATGTGTTTCTTTGCCATTTCTACTTCATTTGAGAAGTATGCCTTCATTTCAGATGTCCATGTATGAATTGAATCTCTAAATTTGGACAGGTTGATTTCTTCCAGTTCTTTATGTGTTCCAGACATTATTCTCTTTTTGAGGGACAATTTGCTACAATTTTTCCAATTCTTCTTACTCTGTTGGTGATTTCTTTTGCAGTGTAAAAGCTTTTTATAACATAAAGACTCAGTTGTTGATTTTTTGTAGTATTTTCTGTGTATTCTGTGTATTCTTTGCCTACTTCTATGTCCTGAAGGGTTATACCTATTCTCTCTACCAGAATGTTTAGTTTTTTGTTTAATATTTAGATCTTTGATGTATTTTAATTTTAGTGCAAGGTGAGAGACCTGCATCTAGTTTTTAGTCTTTAGCATGTAGAAATCTAGCTTTTTCAGCACCATTCATTAAAAAGGTTATATTTCTTCCAGTGAACATGCTTGGCCTCTTTGTCAAAAAATAAGGTGGTTATGTGTTTGGGGGTTCCTTCTCCATCTTCTTGTTTGTTTCATTGACCTTTAGGTCTTTTTTGGTTTTTTTTTAGGTACTATGCTATTTTTTTAATCATAAAAGTGCTCTCTCTCTCTTCTCTCTGTCTTTCTCTCTCTCTCTCTCTCTCTCTCTCTCTCACTTTTTTTAAAGGTTTTTTGAGACAGGGTCTCACTTTGTGGTTCAGGCTGGCCCTGAGCTCAGCCTCCAACTCACATCACAGCAATCCTCCTGCCTCTGCCTCCCGAATGCTGGGATTACAGGCCTGATCCACCATGCCCGGCACTGTGGTATGTGGTACTGGTTGCTGCTGGGGTGAGTCTCCGCACCCAGTATTGTTATGTGGTTACTGGGGATTGAACCCGGGTCCTTGCACTTGCAAGACAGGCACCGGAACCACTGAGCTATATCCCCGGCCCCTCTTCTCTCTCTCTTTCGGTACCAGGGATTGAACTCATGACCTTCCACTTGCAAGGCAGGTGGTGGCACCACTAACTATAATTTCAAGTCTGAGATTGTGATGCTTCTTGCCTTGCATTTATTATCCAGAATTATTTTTTTCCATTCTAGGTCCTTTTGGAATTCAAATGAATTTTTGGAATGATTCCTGAGGTATGCTAGTGATATTTTCATTGAGGTTGTATTGAATCTGTAGGACATTTTTTTGGAATATTTTCATTATGTTGATTCATCCTATTTACAAGCAAGGGATATCTTTCCATTTTCTGATATTGTCTTCAGTCTCCTTTTTCAGAGTATTGTAATTTTCAATGTAAAGGTCTTTTACTTCTTTTGTGAGACTGAATTTTACATACTTGATTTTTTGAATGCTATTGTGAAAGATGTTTCTTGAATTTCTCTCTCATTGAGTGTATTTGCATACAGGAATACAATTGATTTTTGAGTGTCCAGCTACACTAATGAATTTGATTAAATCTAAAAGTCTTTGGTGGAGATTTTAGGATCTTCTATGTAAAATATCATGCAATCCACAAATAATAATTTAACTTCTTCCTTTCCTATCTTTTTTTCATCTAATTACTGTGGCTAGTGTTTCCAGAACTTTATTGGATAGAGTGGTGTCAGTGAAATCCTTGTCTTGTATCTGGTTTTGGAGGGAAACCTTTCAGGGTTTGACTATTTAGTATGATGCTGGCTGTTGGTTTGTGATCCATGGCTTTTATCAGATTGAGATATTAAAATAAGTGTTCCCGTTTTCTGTGGCATTTTATACACATATACATGCATATATTTTAATTTTAATTCATTAAGTATATTGCTATCTCATTAAGTATATTTAATTCATTAAGTATATTTTTAATTCATTAAGTATCTTGCAATATTTTAGGTATACATTATGAGCACATTCATCACTGGTAATTTGTTCCTGTTCATGACATATCTTTGTACTTATTTTTCCCTTTTTGCCTTTCTCTCCCTTCTTCCCCTCCAATTGTCCTTATTTACAAAAGCTTTGTTTATTTTTTTCCTTTTTCTGTCATATTTTTTCTTTCCCTTCCTTTTCTTATTTCCTTTCTCCAACTCCCTCATTACTTCTTCTTTTCCTTTAGACCGTTTCTATTTCACATTATCTATTATATATTTTGATGAGATCGAGTGCATTCAGGGTGATATGGTTGTAGACTCTATTATACATTTTGGATCTTATTTACACTTTCAGTTTCTCACACTAGAGAAACCACTTGGTATTTATGCATGTGTGACCTATTAATTTCACTAAGAGTGTGGCTTCAAGATGCATCCATTTAGTTATAAATATCTCTAGTTCATCATTCTTTATGGTTAAATTGTTTTCCATTTTATTATCAAAGCATATCTGGGGTCTAGGGATTTAGAGCACTCTTTCTGGTGTCTGCCTTGAAAACACAAGGAAAGTGTGTAAGGGTAAATAAAAAGGGGAAAATGAATGTAGTAATAATAAAGAAAAAAGAAAAGATTGTGTTTATAGGGGGAGGGGGGTTGCAGGGCGGGGTGGGGAGGAAAAAATGAGAATCAAGTCATGTCATATTCTGGTACAAACTCTTAATGTTGAATGCAATTATCATGTTTATTCATAATATACCAATAAAGATAATTTTTTTAAAAAGTAAAAAAAATATAAAAAGTTAAAAAGCACATCTTCTTTATCTAGTCACTAGCTGACGGGCATTTGGGTTGTTTCCAAGATTTATCTATTAAAACTCTACTAGTATAAGCATGAGTGTGCATATATTGCTGTGATATGATGATTTTAATTCTTGCATGCATATACCCAACAGAGGAATAGCTGGGTCAAATGGGATCCCTAATCCTAGTTTTCTGAGGAATCTCAATACTGATTTCCACAGTGTTTGTCTCAGTCTACAGGCCCACCAGTGGTGGAGATTGGTTTGTTTTTTTCCCACAGCTCCACCAGCATTTGTTGCTGGTTAATTTTTCAATCACAGCTAGTCTTTCTGGAGGAAAGTGGAATCTCAGCATTTTTATCATCAGTAGATTTTGAACTTTGCCAAATGCGTTTCCCCCATCTATTGAAATGATCATGTACCTTTTTTTTGTCTTTGGCTGTGTTAATATAGTGGATTACATTTGTTGATTTGCCTGTGTTGAACCATCCTTGCATCTCTGGATTGAGTACTACTTGGTCATGGTGTATAATCTCTTTGATGATTTTCTTCTTTCTGATTTTCATCTGATGGAAGATTTTTTGCATCTATGTTCAATAGACAGATTGGCCTGTATTTTTCTTTTTTGCTTGAGTCATTATTTGGTTTTGGTATCAGGATAATACTTGTTTCCAGGAATAATTTTAGGAATATTCTTCCTGTTTCAATTTCATTGAAAAGTAACAGGAGTAGAACTTCTCTAAATTTCTCATACAAATCACGAGAATGTGTGTGTGGGGAAGACTGTCAGTGAAATAAAGATCTTGGCTTTTCTCTGTTTGTAATGCTTCATTACATTTCACTGACTGACACTGAATTTTTTAAAGATTTTATATCTTCATTCAGTTTTGGCAATTCATATGTATCTAGGAATCTGTCCATTTCATCTGTGTTTCCCATCTTATTAGAGTACATTTTTTTTTTTTTTTTTGAGAAAGGGTCTCACTTTGTAGTTCAGGCTGGCCTTGAACTTTCAGCAATCCTGCCTCTGCCTCTCAAATGCTGAGATTACAGGCAAGAGGCACCACACCTGGCATTGTGGTTTGTGATGCAGGGGATCAAGCTTGGGACCTTGCACTTGCCAGGTAGACATCAGAACAACTGAGGAAAATCCCTGGCTCCACAGAGTGTGGGTCCTTGAAGTAGGTATACATGACTTTCTGGATTTCTATAGGATCTGTTGTGATTTTATCTTTTTCATTCGTAATTGCATGAATTTGAGTATTTTCGCCCTTTTTTGATAATCTTGCCTGAGAGTTTTATCAATTTTATTTAATCTTTCCAAGAACTATCTCTTTGATTCATTTATTCTTTGTATTGTTTTATTGGTCTCAATTACATTAATTTCTGTTCTGATCTATATAATTTCCTCCCTCATGTGAGTTTTAAGCTTGACTTTATCTTCTTCTTCTAGATGTTTGTGATTCAACATTAGTTTGTTTATTTGATTTTATTTTGTTTTCCTGAGGTGAGAATTTACCAGTATAAATTTATCTCTTAGGACTGTTTTCATTGCCTCCCATAAGTGCCAGTACCTTGTCTTGAGACTGTCATTTAATTGTAGATACATCTTTAATTTCATCTGTGACCCCTTAATTGCTCAGGCAGGAGGGTGATATTTAATTTACACGTGTTTAGGCAATTTTTGTTGGTTCTTTTATCATTGACTTGCAATTTCATTACACTATGGTCAGATAATGTGCACAGGATAATTCCTATTCCTTTGCATTTCCTGAAGCATGTTTTATGGACTGTCTGTGGTCTGTTTTGGAGAACATCTTATATGAAGCAGAGAAAAATGTGTATTTGATTTTATGTTTGGACATCCATTAAAACCATTTTTTCCTAAATGTGCTTCAGTTCTGATGTTTCCTTGTTGATTTTTTGCAAATTTATCTATTTGTGAAATGACATATTGAGATCCCCCAATACTAATGTACCAGTGCTTATTTGATTTTTCATGTCCATTATTTATTTTACCCAGTTGAATGTCCTGATATTCTGTGATATATATTTATGATTGTCAGCTCTTTTTTTAGATCATCCCCTTTATAAGAATGTTATGACATTTTTCTCTTAATCAGTCTTGGCTTGAAATATACTTTGTCTACCACATGGAATAGTGCTTTTGATCCTTTGACTCTTTTTGAGTTAAATGTGTTTCTTGTGTTTATCAAACTGTTGGATCTTATTTCTAAATCCATTCTGCCAGTCTCCTTTTGATTGGTGAGTTGAGACCATTTACATTGATAGTTACACCTGAAATGTACTGACTGATCCTTGTCATATTTTCCTGCTGTTGGTTCCATCTTTCCCACCCATTTAATTGCTTACATTGCCTGATGGTTTCTTTTACTGGTGTTCTTGGAGTGTGGTCTTCACTATCTCTTTCTAAAAATATCATTTTGTAGAGCTGGTTTAATGGTCATGAATTTCTTCAGTTATTCTTTGTCATGGAAGTATCTTATTTCTACAATGAATTTAAAAGATAGTTCTGCAGGATGTATCAATCAGGGTTGGAAGTTATTTTCTTTTAGAACCTGAAATACTTCACTCTAAGATTTCCTTGACTTAAAGATGTGCATTGAGAAGTCTGGTGTGATTTTGATGGACTTTCCTTTATAGAAGGAAACAATTGCTCAGGCAGGAGGGTGATATTTAATTTACATGTGTTTAGGCAGTTTTTGTTGGTTCTTTTATCATTGACTTGCAATTTCATTACACTATGGTCAGATAATATGCACAGGATAATTTCTATTCCTTTGCATTTCCTGAAGCATGTTTCTTTTGTTTCTTTTCTCTAACAGCTAAATTCTTTCTTTTCTCTAACAGCTTTAAAAAGTCTTTTCTTCTGCTGAATTTCAGGATCTTGATAATTACATGACTTGGTACAGATTTATTTCAGTCATGGCTAATTGCAGTTACATATACTGCATTTATTTGTGTCAAATTCTATTTTCATGGTTGGGAATTTTTCCACCATTACTTTTTTGAACAGTCTTTGTAGACATGTGCATGATTTCCAACTCTTTCTCATTGACCCCAAACAATCTTATATTGTTCTTCTTTTCATTACCTTGCATTTTTGGATTGATTTTTTTTCATTGTCCCTTACCATTTTAAATATATCTTTGTGTTCACGATTGTCAACTACATTCCTGTCTTGTAGTTCAGAAATATTATCCTCATCTTTGTGCAATCTATTGTATATAGTTTCCATGAAATTTTTAATCTTCTTGATATCTCTTTCAATGTACTTTATGAATTCCATTTCTTTACTATGTCAAGCATACATGGTTTCCATCATTTTGCTAAGGTCTTCTTTAAAAAGTCTGTATCTACTCTAGATTCTTCATGTATGTCTTTCATTTGGATAATTGTTTCTTCTTTTACCTGAGAGATTGTTTTCTCTAGAAACTCATGCATTTGCTTTCCAATTTCTGCTTCTATCTTTTCAGAAAATTCAGGTGGGTGACTTTTGATTTCTTCTGTCTTGTTTTCTGGAATTGTCCTAGGTGGGTGAGGGGTCTGAGATTGCATTTTGTTTCGCATCTCATCATGTACTATTTTTTTGAATTTTATTTTGTTTTGTATATTGATGTTTGTTAATTTCTTATAGCAGATAGCTTTATCACTAATATTGAATCTTCCATAAGAAATTTCTATGCTTCAAATGTCTTCTAGGTATATATGGCTCTTGATCTCTATGTCTATCCTAAGATCCTACCTTCCCAGTTTACTAAGGATCAGAAGTTGCTATTTGTCTCAGACCTCAGTCCTTTGGTACTGGACTGTATAATGTGACAATCACAATGTTGTTGTACAAGAGAGAACAACTAGTTACAACAGGTAGGACATCCTGGCTAGAGTAGTACAAGTAGCAATATGAATAGCATAGCCTACAAACTGAAAAATTGTATTACTATTAGTTTGGTAACTTTAGCCATAGTGGCAAGACATACAGTTACATAACACAGTCCAACATAAGTCAGGAACTTGTGTGCAATGAGTTTTCCCTTAGTGGGGTGATTTTACTGTCTTTGAGGAAGGTTTAAGAGAGATAAAGGACAAACCGGGAAGTAAATGGAGGTAAAGGTAGTAAAGGCAGGATTGGAGGACAACATATGATCACCCAAAGTTTGGGAAACTGAAGAGAGCAGGAAAAGAAGCATGAAGGATAAAACAAGAGATTATCACAGTGCGCCAGAAAGAGAAGGATGATTTTCACTCATAAAAAAATATCACATACTCAAGAGATGTAGCTGAGGAGAGGGAGAGTAAAAAGGTGAGTAGAACAAGATATAAAAAAAATGTAAAAACCTTTAAAAAAACAGAAACAGGAAAGAAAACTAATACAAATAATTGAAATTTTACAAAGGTCCTCTGGTCCACAGTTCTGCCTGTCAAGTTCAAGGCAGGCAGTGTCCCAGCACTGTGCTGTGTCCCCACAGAGTCTGAGTAGAGTTCAATCCGGTGGGAGCGGGGGCCCATCTTCAGCCAGCAGCTCTTCGCTGTCTCCCTACCGTGGGCTGCTGGGCCGCCCCAAGCTGCTCCCAGTCCTGGGGACCACTGGCTCCACCTGGTCTCTGCACAGCCCTCTCTGCGTCACGTGCACTGGCACGTCTCTCTCCTGTCCTACCACCCCTCTTGGTTCCACTTCAATCTCCTCTCCGGAGATTAATTGCTGTTGCTCAAATTTTACCCATCTGTATGTTTTTCTCAAGTTGCTTACTTCTCTCAACTGCACTGTGGTCCTGATACAGGACAGAGAAAGGAGAAAAACACAATGGCCGGCAGGCCTTCCGGGGAGCCGAGTTCTGATCGCTGGACTCTTTGCTGCTAGAAATAGTGACATCTGCTGCTAGGCTCATCGTCCTCCGCGCAGAGGAGGGATACAGAGACAAGAGGCTTTCTTTCCCAATTCCGGCTGGTGCGGCTTGAGTAAGCAGCACACTTGCAGCCCGTCGGTTTCTTGAGGACTCCCCAGCACGGAGGTGCTTACTCAGAGATGCCTGTGCCCCTGGGAGCCTGTGTGTGAAGTACTGTTTTATGAAGTCCTATGCCTGTGTTTTATTTGATCTACTGTCTCTTACTTCAGATTAGTTTTGACACCAGGATATTCGTCCTTCCCTTTCTTCCAAATACCTTCTATCTGTGTATTTAAAAAAGCTTGTTGAGTTCCCGTGAAAGTTTATTTATGGGGACCAGATCCAATATACACCCAAAGTTAATGAATGGATTTAAAAGAAAAGCGAAGAGCGTGAGTGTCTAGCTCAGTGGCAGAGTGCTTCCTTATCTCGTGCGAGGCCCCCAGTTCAATCCCCAGCACTGCAGGAGTGGGGAAAAATGAAGAAATAGAGAGCTGTTTAGGTCAGTTATCAGGGAGAGGCAACCACCCTGTGAAAATATCACACAGTGCTCCTATTTCCCATGGTGATAGTCGGTGCCAGAACATCGTGAGGTAATACACAGTCAGGGAGAAACTGTGACTAAAGATTTCACACTAACCCACTTGACTCTGTACAAAGACTCATGAAAAACGGTTTTAAATTTGTGGAAATTTTGTAAAGATTTTTCCCTTCTCTGTGTAAGAAAATTTTTAGACAATGAATTTTATTCAACCAGTGCATTATAAAGGAAACTACATATTAGACAAAGATAAGTGGTGAGTGATGACTGTTATTTTAAAGTAGAGGTAAGAATTAAAAATGTGAAAATTAATGGCTCAGTATAGAGTATGATGTAAACATTACATGCCTCAAAAGTTCTGTGACCACAGTGCTGATTAGAAGCACAAAGACCACAGAAAAACAACCACAAAAAGCATCAGAATATTCAAGTCAATGAAAAACTACTTTTTCAACCTTTTCTCTGATTTTAGGTTTTATTTAGATGAACTAGAAACACACAAGTGGCAAGAATGAAGTTTAAATAAGCTAAAAAATGTAAATCGATATAGTTTTTCTAGACCAAGGAGATGTTTTGAATATTAATAAAAGTACATTTTATCATACTTTTGAGAAATGCCACAGTGAATAGTACACTTTGTTCTAAACAGGCTCTCTTGCTCAAGTGTTTCAACATTTTAGTGTTTTCAGGTTTTAAGACTAACCCTGCTTGTTTAATTGAGTTCCCAACTCTTCCAGGTTATTTGAGTTTAAGGATAGAATTTTTATCTCAAAATGAAGTTTGAGTCTCGTGAATCAAATTATTTTGATATCAGCAAGTCAAGTCTTTCAAAGGCCCTCTTCGATTTTTTTTTTTTTTTTTTTAAGATAGGGTCTCACTTTGTTTTTCAGGCTGGCCCCAAGATTATTACGTAGCCCAGGCCAGTCTGGAACTCACAGTAATCCTCCTGCTTCTACCTCTCCAGTGCTGAGATTACAGGCGTGGGCCACCACGCCCAGCACTGTGGTATGTGGTACTGATTGCTGAGGGGTGTGAGTCACCATGCCCGGCATTGTTGTATGTGGTTACTGAGGATCCAACTCACGACCTGCACTTGCAAGAAAGTCATCAGAACCACTGAGCTAAACCCGTGGCCCCTGCCCATGGGTGTCTTTTTCTTGAGGAAGGGTAATGGGGAGACTGCTGACATAATGAATGTGACCAGAAGCTAGATGCTAATGGCAAGTTTATTGGGATGGAAGCAGATTCTTACAGTAGTGAAACAGAGTCACAAAGACAACAGGTCAGGCTTGGGAGAGGAGGAAGAGAAGTTCCATTATTTGTGAAAAAAGACAGACACAGTTTACCATTATATCTGGAGGAGCCATATCTCAGCCTGTCAGGCTCAAGGACATGTGTTAACCAACACAGCATGCAAATGGACATTTATCTAGGGAATGGGACTAGCAGAAGGCAGAAAAAATAAGAAACAAAAGACTATACAGCACTGTGCACTCAAGCTCTGGCAGAATTTAGGGCTCACTGGCTCCCCTCTGCCAC
The DNA here is from genome assembly GCA_004026965.1 of Petromus typicus. NCBI lineage: Eukaryota > Metazoa > Chordata > Mammalia > Rodentia > Petromuridae > Petromus > Petromus typicus. Next base: position 96,158 of record PVIR01002715.1, read on the forward strand.
CTGAACTCATTTTTTCAGAGTCTAAGGCTCGGTGTACAATCATATATTCCTGGTTCTGTCCACATTCCCCCTTTTATTTTTTCCAAAGAGCCATCATGGTGGTTAATGGGTGCTCTCAGAGTTGACTGTTGATTTGGTTGAGGAGCAGTTAGTATCCTATTAACAGTAATAGAAACACAATGAGCAAGCGTGGCTGAACTTCTCACCAAATGAGTCAGACTTTGGACACATCCACATAGGTTCATCCAGACAAATTTGAGTGGAAAGATTTTTTGCATCAATATCTCCCAAGGAATGACTAAAGGTATTGAAAATGTCTAACAACAAATCATTCACATTTAATGATAGATTACCTTGGACATTCAGCAAATGTAACTTAACAGACTCTCAATCATATTTCATTTGATTGTACAGGTAAAAGGTAACACAGATCTGTGTAGAGTTTCCAATCACATTGTAACATAACTTGTTGTTGGAGAGCAACTACTTGGTCTCCCAGCTACCTCACTGCCTGCTGGAGATCTCTGACTTTACATTTCAATTCCAGATTTATAGAGGACTGATGAATCCAGAGTCACGTGTTCAAATTGCAGTGTGCAAAGATGTTCCTGTTCTTAATTTTGAATATTCTAAGAGATTAGCAAATGAAAAAAATGTAAGTAATATTTATTCCCATTTGGTAGATGATGCTAATGTGGTATAGTAAGGAGAACCTCAGAAAAAGCATAGATTTTCTTTCTTTCTTTCTTTCTTTCTTTCTCTCTTTCTTTCTTTTCTTCTTTCTCTTTCTTCTCTCTTCCATTTATTTATTTCTTCCTTCCATCTCTCCTTCCATCTTTCCAGCAGTCTAAACTATCAGTGTAATCCTAAAATATGTTTTTATTAGATAATAAACTAAAGAAGCTGGAACACTATTTTAGAAAGAAGTGGTTGTTGGATGGTTAACATGAATGTACTTTATACTTAAAAATCTAGTGTGGAAATTGTATAGACAAATATTGAAAGAAGAATGGTCAGAAGAAGGTCAGAGCAAGAGTGAATATGATGTATGTCACATTTGTAATAGCAGAAGTCCCAGAATATTATTTATAAGATTATTTTCAACAATATGATGGTCAGTGATATGAAAAACAATATTTTCTAAATGCATATATTAGAGGAAAAATAGGAAATAAAAGTAACAGAAGGCTTATATTATAAACATGAGTGATATAAAAGTAGCCACAATCCTTTCTAATTATAATGATTTCATAAAACAAAGCATAGAGCAAAATACTTAAGTCATTTATACATTTAAAACAAATGTATTAGAAATCCTAGATCAAATGCATAAAACTGATTTTGGACTCTGCAGGCTCCCACTTCAGTAGATTATCCCACTCAGTGTACTTCGCTGTGTCAGCCCAAGAGCACCTATATGTATATGTGATACTAGAGACTGAACACTTATGGATTGGGATGAAAATTATCCAAATTCTTGGCCACAAAGTAATTTTTATAATTTAATGTGAGAACAGATACATGGAAGGTATTGTAATGATTGACTAAAGTGGAAAAATAACAAAAAGGGAGAAAGTAATGCCCATACTTTAGAAAATCCACTACTCTTGAAAGTGGCAACATAAAGAAAAAAATGTGGAATAGCTACAAAATAATAATAATACACAATGAGGCACACATGTCCCAGATGTATATCCTGATTTAATGTCAATAAACTAGAAATAATGAAAATAAAAAACTCATACATCTGACACAGCAATTAGAAGAGACACAACAAAATGAACCAAAAGGAAAATAAAAGAAGGAATGTTTAAAAAGGTAACGTAGACATTCGAGAGATGCAGATGAAAACAACATTGAGATTTCATCTCTCTCCACATAGAATGGCTGCCATTTCAGAATCAGCCAATGGCAAATGTTGGCGAGGCTGCGGAGAAGAAGGAACCCTTCTCCACTGTTGGTGGGACTGTAGACTCGTACAGCCCCTGTGGAGATCAGTTTGGAGAATCGTCAAAAAGCTAGGATTGATGGTCCCATTTGACCCGGCCATTGCCCTCCTAGGTATATACACACAAGAATTAAAAGACTCTTATCACAGTGACATATGTGCACCCATGTTTATAGCAGCCCAGTTTGTGATTGCTACATCTTGGAAACAACCCAAGTGTCCATCAACTGGAGACTGGATAAAAAAGCTGTGGTTCTTCTACAGAATGGAGTACTACTCTGCCATAAAAAATGATAAGTTTGAATCAT
>PVIR01002716.1:0-98060 GCA_004026965.1 Petromus typicus
TTTTCTGGTCATCTTGCTCACTCCTGGCCCCAGCGACCTCTTCCTGTCTCACATCAGAGGTATAATACACGCAGATCATTAAGTCAGCCACCAAAGCTAACAGCTGACATTGGCACTAATTGTAATTAAAAATTAGCATAGAAATGTGCTTTTAGGAGATTAAAATTATTGGTAGGTCCTGACCCACGCACGTCACCTTAAGTGATGGACGACAGATGAGCCTCGCATTAAATAAAGTACATCTAATGGGCTTTTGAGAGAGAAAAGATGCAAATTCATTGATTTTCTTTTCCCCTTGATTTACAAATACGTCCCCTGCATAGATAAACACCGCCGTTGGGACGCTGTGCGCCCGGCTGCACGGGGCGCTCTCTCCATCAATCTCCATACAGGTCGCCGACCCCTCACGGCAGCTTTGTACCGTAAGCACTTTCTATACTCTGCAAATTGCATTACATATTAGAAATATTATCTCCATGCAGCAAACTATCAGTTAATGATTAGTCGAGTGGGTAAAATGCATGTCAGGGAGCGGATACTGATTTCATGGAGCAATTACAACGCGGTGCTGTGTTTGCCTTCCGACGCGGCATCATCACGCTGGCTGCCGGGAGCCGCTGCCAGAGGCAAAGCGACACGGAGACAGATGCCTGGGGACAACACCACCAGCCCCAAGCTGCTCGCCTACTCCAGTGTCCCGAGTTCCCCCGGCTCTGCTCGGTGGGGTGGCTCCTGGCCCCTCATGCCCAGTCTCTTGGGGCACCTCCTGGCGTGACTCAGGGCACCAGTGCAGCCTGATGCCAGTCAGGGCGGGTGCTCAAGTCTTTTGTTCAGAACCGAGCGGGTGGCAGTCCGCCCGGAGCTCTGGAGCAGAGGACGAGTCAGGGAGACAGCGGACCACACGGGCAAGGACAGATAAGGGGCAGGCTCAGAGGACGGGTTGGGTGTTGTGAGGGAGGCTGTTGGGTCCCTGAGGAGGTGGCCCCTGCGGTCCAGAGGGAAATCGGAGCCAGCCAGGGACAGGTGAACGAAGCAGTCCTGGGACAGCGTCCGAGGTTCTGAGGCCTTGGTGTCCGCTGAGCAGGTGCGGGAGGTCTCTGACCTGGAGCGCACGGGTACAGGAGGGAGGGGTCCTGAGGCCATGCCGGGGGTGCTGGGCTTCCGTCCATGGAGAGGGAGACGTGGCATGTGCCGGCTGGGGGTGTTTATGGTGACCCCGCTTCCCAAGTGCTGTCCCAGGGTCTATGCAGAGAAACCACAGACATCTTCACATTCTTCCTTCTCCCTCCCACGTGCCCCAGGGCCGACGCTTTTGAGGCCCAGTCTCCATCCTTTACCAGAAATGCTCCCACTCGCCAGTCCTGCGAGAAAGGCTTATGACCCCAACACCGCAGGCCACACAACGGTCACTCCCTGCCCCCTTCCAACCGAGGGATGCAGCCCGATCCTCTCCGAGTTTCCTTCATGCCTGATCCAGCAAGCTATGAGAAGAGAGGCTTGCCTGTTGACACCCGAGTCTCAAACCAAAGGCCCATTCAAAATACTGTTGATTTGGGAAAGAAAAACAAGAATTAGGAATGATTCGCCAATAAATACTTTCGCAAATTCAGGTGAGGTTCAGAATGAACACAACCCAGTGTTTCATAAATCACAGAAATGTCAAAGCCCTGTCTTTACAGCTCCTGTTTTAGCTTTTGCATCACAGCTGCTGAATTCCTATTGGATGGAGCCCGAAGGTTTCACCAAGTGGGCTGTGGACCGTTGTTGGAGTCACCCACGGTCCAGTCACTCAGTCCCAGCTGACAGGGGCGGTGCCCTCACTGCCAAGGGCTGTGTGGCCAGCACTGCTGCCCCCTGAAGCTGCGCCCCCCAGTGGCAGCAGCTGGGCTGTGCCCAGAGCCCCTGTGAAGTTTGATTTCATTGCAGATGGAGACCTACAGCGCAGGCCTCACCGTGTCTGCCTTTCCTAAGCACATGGCTAAGCACGGGGTATAGTCGCATCGGTGCGGCCGTCTGCTCCAGATGCCCATCTCCCACTGCAGCCAGGTGTGGCACCAGAGGCTGTGACCAGGTCCCTTGCGCTGTCTGCCTCGTGGTCACCTGGGCATCTCGGGCCAGCAGGACACTGGGGGTTTCCTTTGCGTGTGCCTGGCTGACTGCCCACGGATCCTCTTTAGGGTTCACCTGTCTGGGGACCCCAAGGCATGTACCTCCTCATAAGGCTGAGTGACACTCGAGAGAGGATGGGGCACGGTGTGTTTACCTGTCTCGGTGAGTAGTGTGGATAACTGGGCCAGCAGCCTGAGTCTGCAAACTTCCCCTCAAGATCCTGACTTTGACTCCGTCATGGGGTTCCTGGACCGCCCGAAGCTGCCCCCGATTCCCAGAAACCTCCACCGCGTTTCCCGCCATTCCACCTCCTCACTGTCACTGCGCGACTCCAAGGTCTCCGGGCATCTCGGCCAGCACTCGCCATTCTCAGAAGTCTGTCTTTGCTTCTGCCCGTGGGCAGAAATTCAAGTCTGGCCCGGAGCTCCCACGCATCCTGCTGCTGTGGCCCCGGGGCCGCAGACCCAGAGGGCGACAGCACAGACCCACTGGCCTGCAGGAAACCACGCAGCCCTCGGTGGGGGTGCTGTGTGCCCATTCCGGTGCCACCGCACTGATGCATGTTTAAACCGTCCTTTCACTCTCCTGTTACTTACAGGGACACTTTCTCTGGTAGATTAAAAATAAAATTAAAAAGCAAACTGATGGCACATGGCCGCTCACTTTAGCTATTGCGTGCATCCAAGGAAATGTGGTTTAGATGTGAGGAGAACCCTCGCTCAGGGTGTTATCAGATGCATTAAAATAACCCCTGCTTACTAATTATTCACTAAAACATATAATACATCTCTGTGGCTTTAATCTAGTGTTGCTAATAATAATTGAAACCATAACTCAGCTGAGGAGAGATTTCTGCCCAATGGCAGCTGGAAATTAATAAAATACCTATTTGTATATATGTTTGTGGATCTTATGATAAGGAGTTACGATGGCACTATCCATAAAAATCTTTGGTATGTAAGTTAAATTATCTTAGGATATAATCCTGTCCAGAACGGCAACAGAAATATGAGCTTCAGTTGCAGAATAAGTATGTTGGTTTCAATTTCAGCTGCAAGGTAAGAACTGGACTCTCAACAAAAACCAGACGACGGGTGCTGGGGGGTAGCTCGGCAGTGAGGGGCCTGTCTAGCTGTGGAAACCTGAGTCTGACACCCAGCAGGGGAAGGGAAGGTACATCGTACTGATTGGATGGAATCTTGTTTCACTGTAAACATTTTAAAGAATGATGATTATAATAGTTTTGTTTCAGTATTTACAATGCAAAGGAAATAACATGTTTGCAAATATGTGTGCGATGATTCTATTTACCAGGACCATTTCAATATTTTATTGTGAAGAATAATACATCGAAAGTTGCAAGCCATGTATCTTAACTAAATTTCATCAAATGAACACTAAATACCATATCGCAGAGGCCCTGGCTCCTGCCCTAGCGCCCTGGACACCCCACCTGAGCCCAGAGTCCCGTCCTCCCAGGAAGATCCTATGCTCTGGGATCGCTTGGGTGGGTCTGGGAGGCCCCAGGTGCACGCAGTACAGTGAGTGAATTTGGCTGGTCTGCACCCTAGCCAGTTACCTCATTCCCTCACATCCTGGCTCTTTGGCTTTTTGTGTCTGCAGTCTCTCTGACCTCCCTGAAGGGAACCTCTCTGCTGTGTCATCTCGGAAACTCACTGGTGTGTTACATTAGGTTAATGTGCATCTGTATTTAGTGGTAATATGTCAAAGCAGTTACCCCAGCACCGTTTACTGGACGCGCCCTCTCCCCGGGGCGTGGAGTACGCTTGTCGTGAATCGGAGTCCATGTGCCCAGGGCCTGCTGTCTGGGCTCTATCCCATTACAACTTCTATTTGACTGTTCTCCCTTCAGAATCACCCTCCTCTAGTTATTGTAGCTTTGCATAACATAGAGAGATCAGTAGAGAAGTCTGATCACTCTGTCCTATTTCGGGAATTTCTCACCTGTTTTAAACTTTGCCTTTCCAGAGACAATCAGCTTTCAATTTTTACAAGAAATAAAATGAAAATTTCACCAGGAACTTAATTGGAAGCAGATTCACTCTGGAATATCAGATGAATGTTTACCGAAGTAATTTGGATCATCTATAAACATGATATGCTGCCCTGTTTATTTAGGTCAACTTTAATTTTTATCATTCATCTTTCACGATTTTCTGTGTAGCGGTCCTACATCTTTTGCACATTTTAATTTTGTGAATTTTGTGTTTTACAATTTTTTCTGATGATGGTATGTGGAAATATAATTGATTTCATTTATATTTACTTTGTATCCAACCACCTTGCTAAACTTACACATTGCTGCTAAGGACTATTTGTGCTATTTGTCAGGTTCTATGCATACAATCCTATCGTGCATATGTAATGAATTTCATTTCTCTCCTTTCAATCCTTACAAGTTTTATTTATCTTGACCTGTTGCTATGGGTCCCAGAACTACTGGGTTTCTCACAGAAAGCTTTTACATGTCTGTCATGCATGAGGCTTACTGTTCACAGATTTCACACTGTTCGTGTGTCTTTTCAGTGTTGCGGAACGCACCGCTGTCACCTTGAGAAAGTTCTCTTCTGCACCGAGTTTGCTTCTCAGTTTTTGTCTATTGAGATGACATCAAGATATCTCTCCCTTATTTTAGGGATATAGAAATGTGTGTTGGTTGACTGATAGATACTGAGTTTATCTTATGGACCACTACAATGATTAAAATTGTTACAATAGTTAGAATTGCTGTATCTACCAGCAAGCTGAGCCTGTATCTAACACTCGTTTTGTCCAAAGTTTTCTTTTACAAACACCAACAGAAGAAATTGGGCTTTATTTCATTTCATGTTTAATATGGCTTATTGTTTCCCATGTTTGTTTCCTTTAAAGTTTCCTTTCATTTTAGATGTCTGCCCTATTATAAACACTCTGCACTTGGGAATCAGAGTTTTATCTAGTTAGAAAACTAAGTGCCTGGTAAATGAAGCAAGCAGTTGATTCTTTTCACGTGGTATAATGAAGAGTATATTAGTGATTCATTATGCAGTCACATACGTGACTCACCTGCCAGCCTCCTATTTCCATTTGTTCCTTGACTTATTTTGAGCTGGTTATTTCATTGTGCCATGTTTGTCATCTGATGTGAAAGTTACGGAGCCCTTTACCATCATCTCGTCATGAATCGTGGGTCTCACCGCCTGGGCTGGGGCTGCGGAGTGTCTGCCAGCAGTGGCGGCCCCTCTCCTCATGCCTAATAAGTGCAGGAGCTTAGAATGCTTGACCTCCAGCTCCTACACCACACACTTGAATTCTTACTTTAGACAGCTCAGAATCATTGTAGTTGTCTATAAGGTAAATATCCATTTAGATTTGCCTTCATATGTATACTTTTGACTTCTTTTTATTCCTTCACCCATCTCCAGCCTACTCTTTGGATCATTTTAAAAAGAACCCGATGAAGGACAAAATAACAAAATACACTTCTGCTGAAGTAGCTCCTCCTTTCCTTTCATCTGAATATGACTTTATGTCCTTCTGATTCTTAAAGGCGTCTCCCGGGGCGGAGGTCTGAAGAAGTTTCTCCACAGCTCTCCCTTGTCATGACTCTGCTCAGCCAGCTGAGAGTTTGTCTCCATTTTTAAAGCTCAGCTGTCATTCTTCTCTAACCATCTGTATGTTTCTTCGATGCTTTTGGCTTTTCAGCAGTTTCTACTTTGGCATATCTAGGGTTAAATCTCTCTTTAGAGAACATCTTGGACCTCATTGTGTCCTTCAGTCTTTCAACAGCAACGGTATCTTTTCTTGCTTAAAAATTTTATTTTCAGAGCAATTTTAGGTTCATAGCACACGAGTTTGCAATGTTCAGAGATTCTTCACTACCCTTGTCCCCTTCCACGGCCTCCCCTGCTGATGCCCAGCAGACAGGGCCACTGCAGAAAGGACGGACTGATTACTCTCCTGTGTTGACAAGTTCCATGGTTTTATGTTTTCTGTGTATGATTCGCTAGGAGTTATTTCTGCGACAGTCTCGGCACTGTGGCTGGATTCATTCTTCTGTGTGTAGGAGTACAGTTGTTGCAGCTGTTTGTTGGAAAGACGACCTCTGCTTGGTCGTGTTTCCTTTGCACCTTGTGAGAGATTGATTGAGCGTCCTCAGGCGCACTCACTGTCTCCCTGGTCTGTGTGCCTCTTCTTTTCTCAGCATCGTGTTGCCTTGGTTACTGCAGCTTTAGAGCAAGTCCTGAATTCAGGCAGTGTCAGCCGCCCCACATGATCCTTCCTCAGTCTTGGGTTGGCTGCTCTGGGCTTATTTTTTCCTTCTCTGTATAAATGTTAGTCAATTTTCCAATACTCAGGTAATACATTTCTGAGATTTTGACTAGGATTTCACTGACTACACCAAGTTGGGAGAGACTGATAACTTCACAATATAGAATCTACCTATCCATGAACATGGGATAGCTCCCGATTCATTTACTTCTTTTACATCTTTCATCAGTTTTGGAGACTTTTTCATATGAATCTCACGTATTTTGTTAGATTTATATCTAAATATTTCATTTTTGGACTACTAAAGCAGAGGATATTGTTTTAAATTTCAAATTCCACTTGTTTGTGGCTGATACATAGGACAGTGTCACTTACTAATTCTAAGAGATTTTCCTTTGTTTTGGGGTCTCTCAGGTTTTGTAGGTTTACAAGTGTAGGTTTACAACTACAGGAAGTTCTTTGTCTCATCTCCCAATTCATTTTTGTTTCTTTTACTTGACCTTTAGTTAGTTTCTTTTTCTTGACTTTCTGGTATTTTCACAAGTGGTGATGGAAGGAACAACTTTGTCTTGCTCCTGATCTTAGCAGAAAATCTTCAATTTTCTCATAATAAAGTATGACATTAACTGTAGGGTTATTTTTGGCAGTGTTTGATAATTTGAAAAAGTTCTCTTGATTCTTAGTTTACTAAGTTTTATTATGATTAGGTGCTGGATTTTTCTCAAGCAGTTTCTGCATCTGGTATGATCGTGTCCGTGTCATTTTTCTTCTTTAGCCTGTTGGTGGAACAGATTACATTAGTTGATTTTTGAATATTCAATCAGTCTTCTATTCCCAGGATAAATATCACTCGATCATCCTGTACCTTTCCTCGTAGCCTTTGTTGGATCTGATTTGATGCTGGTTTGTAGAGCTTGTCTGTATCTGTGCTCATGAAAAATATTGGCCTGTAGTTTTCTTTTCTTGTAATGTCATTGTCCGGTTTTGGTAGTAGGATAATGATAGAATGAGTTAGGAATTTTTCCTTTTCTATTTATACTCTGTTAGAGACTGTAGGTAATTGGCATGATTTTTTTTTTCCTTAGCTATTTTTCAGAACTTAACAGTGAACGTGTTTGAGTCTGGTGCTTGCTGTTTCAAAAGGCAACTAATTATTGATTCAACCATGTAATTAATAAGTATCGGTTTATCCAGATAACTTACTTCTTCTTGTCAAATTCTGGTGGCTTTTTTCTTTCAGGAGATTGATCCTTATCTTCTAGGGTATCAAACTGGGACATATCACTGCCTGTAACATTCCCTTATTATCCTTATAATGTCCAGGGTCTGTGGTGACATCCCTATATTCTGATGTTAGTAATTCACATCTTTCTTTCTTCTTAGTTAGCCTACCTGACTTCCTGTTTTCAATTTCATTGATTTTCACTGCAGTTTTTACTATTTTGTTTATTTTTGCTTGATTTAGATTTAGCTTCCTGACTTCCTGAGGTAGAAGTTGAGATTATTGATTTTTAGATCTTTACTCTTATCTCATATATGCATCAGTGTTACAAATTTCAGTCTAAGCATGGCTTTTGTTGCATTTCACCAATTTCAAATTTTTATTTTCTTTTAATTTGCAATATTTAAAATTTATCTTGATATTTTTTACTCTGCACATGTTGTATCGAGAAGTATATTGTTCAGTTTTCACTACTCAGGCATATTCTAATTATCTCTGTTTCTACTACTGGTCTAAAAATTCTATTCTGGAGCTGGGGATTTAACTCAATGGTCCCGGCACCTGCCTTGCAAGTGCAAGGTCTGAGGTTCAGTCCCTGGTAACCACATACCACAGTGCTGTGTGTAAAGACTCACGCCTGTAATCCCAGCACTCAGGAGGCCGAGGCAGGAAGATTGCTGAGTTCAGGACCAGTCTGAACTACAAAGTGAGACCCTGTCTCAAAAAAAAAAAAATTCTATTCTGGTCTAAAAGCAGCCTTCTGTGACTTCTATTTCTCTTCTCAAGGTGTGGTATTTATAACTCGAGATGTGGTCTCTCTTTGTGAACGTGCCGTGTAAGCAGAGAAGGCAACACACGATGGTGTTATTGGATGAAGGAGTCCACAGATGTCAATCGTGTCCAGTCCACTGATAGTAGTGGTAGGCTCAGTTATGTCCTTGTTGATTTTCTGCCAGCCGATTCTATTCCTGATAATGTTAAAATCTTCAAGAATAACAGTCGGTTTTATCTATGTTTCCTTGAAGTTCTATCAGCTTTTGTCTTGTTTATTTTGCCGTTAAACACCTACACATCAAAGCTGACCCTTCCCTCTTCTGTTGCTCAGCTTCCAAGCTTCCAGGAAAAGAACACCCGTTGCCCACAATTTGGGGTTTGTAGTTTCAGAGGTTTCAGTCTATGAGCAGCAGATGCGAAGCAGACTCATCCTAGCGACGGCATGGTGGAGCAAAGCTGTGAACCTGACAGCGACCAAGAGCAGAGCACGGTGCGGGGACCAGAGGGGAAGGGTCAGGGGCCAGCGCTGCACCAGTCCAGGCAGGCTGACCTCCGGATGAACCGTCTCAGCCCTCGGCCACCACTAATGCCCACACTTCACCCTGAGGTCCGCTGTGTGTCACTATTACAGCTAGCTGGCCACGCTCGTCCTGGTCAGTGTTCCTTGACGTGGCAGATCTCCCTGTCCTTTACTTGTGACCCGGGTTTCTCTGCACCTATAATGTTTTTCTTGGCCTTGTTTTCATCCACTCCAATAATGTGTATTTTAACAGATTTTTTTTTTTTTTTTTTTGAGACAGGGTCTCGCTTTGTGGTTCAGGCTGGCCCTGAGCTCAGCCTCCAACTCACATCCCAGCAATCCTCCTGCCTCTGCCTCCTGCGTGCTGGGATTACAGGCGTGAGCCGCCACGCCCGGCACTGTGGTATGTGGTACTGGTTGCTGCTGGGGTGAGTCTCCACGCCCAGTATTGTTATGTGTTTACCGGGGAATCGAACCGGGCCCTTGCGCTTGCAAGACAGGCGCCGGAACCACTGAGCTAACTCCCCGGCCCCTTAACAGATGTATTTTTATCACTGACATCTGCAGACTTCTTTACTTGGCCTAGCGCACGCACATTTCATTCTGTCACTAACATATTGTAAAAGTATGTGAGAAGCGCTAATCAAAGTGACAAGAATTTAATGTTTACATTACATAAAATATTAATACTAAAGTGTCCTACAAAAGTTTTTAAAGCATTATGTTATTATTCTAGTGATAAAATATAACAAGACACACACTGAAGAGCATAGAATGTCTTCCTGGTCTCCTTCCAGGGTGACGAGAGGGCTGATGGAGAGTCCGAAGTGTGGATGGGGATTATCTCCGACATCAGGGTGCGCTGGACCCCAGCACCCTCGCGGAGCTGTCACACCCATTTTATAGATGCCACTTGCTTTACAGAGTGGGAGACACTGTCCCAAAGTTGGGGAGGAGGAAGGGACAGAACAGGGTGCAAAGCCATCCTGCTCTAGGCCCTCTCGTTCCCACTAGGGCGCAGAGAGGGTTGTGTGCCGCAATTTAGGGGTGAGCCCATCCCCAGAGCCTGGGACAAGCATGCCCTGAGTCCCCCGAGACTGGCGCCAGGCACCCTGGCTTTACGAGGGGAAGCAGAGCATATCTGGGAGACACCAGGGCCTGCCACCTGCCGCACTGTCCATCCGGTGGGTGAAGCTGGGGCCAGAAGAAAGATGGTGGCGGGCGGGCTGAGGGAGGTAGTATGAGCTGTGCTCCCGAGGGTCAGGTGCAGGGACCGTGGCGACCTGAGCCCGTCAGAGCCTCACCCTGCAGCGCAAGCCCCACGTGAGGGGAGGCAGCTCTCCCCTTCTTTTCTCTGGGAGCTCTCGGGTGGGGGCACAGGCTTCTCCACTGAGGCCAGCCGTGGCAGTCCTGGATTCCCACACCCCACACTACACTAACTCCTGAATAAAGGAGTGTGTTTATGGAACCTGACAACATTGCAGGAGATTTTTAAATGCTGCACATTAGGCCTTTCACGGGGAACAGCTAACGACAGGCAGACTCAGCGGAACAGAGATTTCATCTAATATCAGTTTCAGGAAAGTCAATTGCGGGGTTATTTCTGCAGATTAAATTAACTTTATTTGGAGGTCACCTCCTGCAGCTAGATTGAGAGAGACAGATACACAATAGCAAACGCTATCGGGGAGATATTAACTCCACTCCACAAACAAGGGTGTTCCGTCCCCTCCCCGAGACCCTTTAAAGAGAAGTGTGACCAGCCCCTGCCCAGGCTCCACACGCGCAGGCTGAAGGACGAAGTGGAAGAGCCAGTTACAGCAAAGCGCATGCGCATTTAAGGACTGCTCAAAAGACAGACGCGATGCGAGAATGAGGTCCCCCTCCGCTCTGCGTCCTCGCAGGACATCCAGGCTGCAGCGGGGAGAGGGGCAGCGAAGGGAGCAGGAGGCTGAGCTCATGGGAGGGCCAGGGTGGCCGGTTGCAGACGGCAGGGGCGGCCACGCCGGGAAGGGCGCTGGTGCCCACCACTGGCTCCGCCTCCTCATCGGCAGAGGACCCCCCAAGAGGGACTCCGTGGGCTTCCGGAACCCGGCGGGCCCTCACCCTCTCCTCAAAGCCAGGCTGGAGCACGGCTCCGCTGCCCTTGTTTGTGCTGTTATTGCTGTAGTACACAGTGAGCACACTCATTGTGGGGAGTAGGTGTGTGGACACAACACGTCTCAACTCTTTCCACGTCCCCTCTCTCCTCTGCCTCCACCTCCTGGTCCCTCCCCACTTGCAAAAGATCTAGCTCCTTGTAATGGTAAAACAGAAACCCTTAACCCACCGGGAGGTAAAATAGATACAATTCTACAAATCATAGACACAGGCAAGGACGCTCTGAGCAGAACACCAGCTGCGCAACATAAACGTCAAGAATCAATAAACAGGAACACACTAAGGTAAAAAGGGAAGGGGACAACCGACAGCGAGAGGCACGCTTGAGAACGAGGTGGATCTGCCAGCTGCCCTTCAGACAGAGGATTAATATCTAGAATAAATAAAGAACAAAAAGCATTAGACCTTGCAACATCAAAGGCCCAGTCCAAACCAGTCATGTCTTCCCTGAGTTTCCTCATGACTCAAGCTGGGTTGCAGGCTGGGGGTTCTTCCAGGTGCTAGCTCTTGGGCCCGGGGACCCCCCGACGGGGTGCCTGAGTCAGGCGGGGCGGGGGCTCTGGTGGACACTGTGTGCACTGGAAGAAACCAGGAGGTAAACAGCCAGCCGGCTCCCCCAGCCTCACACAGTCAGGTCCGGAGCGAGGCTCAGCCTTCTCCGTGATCCGTGAGGCTGCGATGTCACCTTCCCCAGGCGCAGCACACGGAGTGCGATCCGGGTGCTGGTTGCAGAAGTGTCTGTGGTCAGAGCTCACACCATCTTGTCCTCTCCCCCTGCCAGCTCAGGTGGGCTGGGTCCTGCCCGAGACCCGACACCCCAGCCCTGACGGACACACTGCCCAGCTCTCCGGAGTCATCCTGGCTCTGGTCAGAGCACCTGGCCGGCCCAGCTCAATGCTCGGGCTCCCCACGCTGGCTTTTCAGTCGTCTCGTTCTGCTGCAGCACCCTGAGCATCTGTCCTGTGCTCCTTTGAGGGTACTAGGGCTCTTGGGTATCTGGGGCTGTCCCCAACTGTGCAGGGAAACATAGGGTGGGGACTGCAGCCAAGGACACCCGTGCACTGCTGCGGGCCCCGGACACATCGTGAGCTGCCTGCCTTGGTCGTCTGTCACTGGAATCACTGCGTCTCCCTTCAAACCTCCCGCTGGGAACCCCACCCCGGACCCCTGCAGAAGGACTTTGGTGGCAGGCAGGATGCGTGACTCCGGAGGTGTGGAAGAAACCCCGTCTCAGAGGGAAATGGCAGCCAGGACATGCTCGTGGGTACGCAGGTGCAGACATGCACACACTGCTCACCTGTCTAGACAGGCACATACATGCGAATCCCATCACACACATGTCTCATATGTGAAAATACTGGAACAGGGGTGCATCATAAGTGCACACATGCACACACGTGGACACACGCATATTTCATGCTTATACACGCACGCACTCACCCATTCACACGGCTGCACACACGCACACACGCAGACACATGGATACACACATTGCATGCTTACACACACATGCACTCACCCATGCACACACTGCACGCATGCCTTCATACTTGCACATGTACACACCCACACCCACCCATGCCCTCATGCTCACACCTAGCACCTGAGGAGGGCAGTGGCCTGAGTGCCCACCTCACCCCGCCAGCTCTGCCCTTCCCGGACCCCGGACAGCTCGGGCCTCCCTGTACGCCTCACTGCGGCTTCCCCATCCACACTGGTGCCCAGCGACTCCAGGCCCCGGGCGCCGGGCAGCCTACTGCCAACCCCTGGCTGGAGCAAGCCCCACCCCGGCTACCTTTCCTTTATTTTGCCATCTGAAGGTGAAACCCTCTGCATCCATCTCGAGGAGGCGGCCGTCTGTACCACTGCTGGGACTGGGTTAAACCGCAGGCCGCCTCCGAAAGTCCGTCTTTGCAGTGCATGTGTCTCATCGGCTCAAACTGACTCAGGCTGCTCTGGGAGCCTGCGGAAGTCGTCCTCATGCAGGTCTTGCACATTTCTTGTCAAATTTATTCATGGGCATTTTATCTCTTTTGTTGCTGCTGTAAATAGGATCTGGCCTCCCATTGTGTCTTCTAACTGGTTGTTGTGCGTTATCACATTGCGTCTCCCGGCGGAGGCTTATGGCGTGAGCCCCACTCAGCTTCGAGATTAGATTTTTATCAAAAAGGCAAAGACCACGGCTCTTTCCTCTTGAAATCCTCCTACTGTCTGGCTGAGAGTCTGGCCCTTACTAGAGAAATTACTTTGGAAGTGGATTAGGAATGGAGAGTGCGGATCTCGGACAACTGGAGCCTGTTCGCTCCCCGTGTCATGGTCTCAAGGAGCACCGGCAGCCACGTAGGCGGTGCTGTCACTACTCACGGGCTCCCGACGTGCTTGGGGTGTGAAGCCGTGCCAGGGCACGCACGTGGGTGTGGGGCCAGCTGGGAGGCCCTCGGGGACGGACAAGTCTGGGGCACCCGCCCAGGGTGGAGACTGAGGAGGCAGCTGCTTCTGTGACCATGTCCCAGGCTCGTCCTCCTTGGTCCTTGGGACAGTGACCAGCTGACAGACACACTGGAGACACGGTGACAGAGACGGCTTTGAAGAGGCCCAGCTCTGCCCTGGCTCACATGGGGCTTCTGCCTTGGAAATCGGTGGCACCAGGGGAGAGCTCCAGGAAGAGGAGGGCACCACAGGGGCCTCTGGGTCCTGACGCAGCTGCTCTGTGGCATCGTGTGCCTTGCTGTGGTCTCCTCATTGGGGAGGAGCCGGAAGTCAGGCGCGGAGGGACTCAGCAGGTCACTGACAGGCCGGGGGACATTGCCTGCCACATCCCACCTCTAGTGTTGGCTCTGGCCAGCTCTTCTCTCCTGTGATCCAGCCTCGGATGTGCATGCGTGCTTTTCTGTGTATGTAAAGGTATACGTGCTCAAGTGTGTACACGCGTGCTGGGTACAGATGTGTACTCAAAACCGAGTGTTCGCACAGGCTGCCGTGAGAGCTGGTGTACTGCAGGTGTGGGTCATGCCTGTGTGCATGTGTGCCCTGTGTGGGTGTATCCGGTCATGCATGTGCGAAGTGCTTGTGTACACACATGCTACAGTTCTCCTCTCTGAGGTGGCTGTGACCCCTTATTCCTCAGTCTTCTTCTGCAGTGTCCTGCACCCCTCCAAGTCCTGGAGATTTGGGGTATCCGTGGAGAGGAGGGAGGTGCTCCTGGGACCTGAGACCAGCACCCTGGAAAGGTGGCAATAGCCCGTTTGGTAAATGCTCCTGAACCCAGAGCCTTGGACCATGGTCAGTGAATGCAACACTGTCCCCAAGCAAGTGGCCATCGACCCTTTGACTGCCACATTTGTCCCTGTGGTTTCCTGCAGTGGCTTCCATCGTGTCAGTCCCACATAGGCCCAGGCTGCCCAGAGCTGAGCTGAATATCCTATAGATGTTGTCTCCTGGCCCCTAAGGACTAATAATCAGGTGCTGTCCCCAGGAAATGGTCCGCCTCATGGGCAGAGAGAGCTCCCTGCGGTGCCAGCCTCACGGTCAGCGTGCTGCAGGACCCCCCGCCTCCGAGGCTGGCGAGAACATGCTGTGGAATGGCTTTGCCTCTGCTCTTCCCCTTCTGTGCCTCCAGCACGAGACTGGGCAGCTGTTAAGAAGGAGGAGTTATTTATCCCACTTATTCCACGATGTTCCCGACTCGTTGGCCTCAAGTCCGAGGCAGTCCATCATACCTTCTCCACAGCTTGTTTCTTTGCTCAGAAGTAAGAGCAAGCAGAAAATCCAATCCCGGCCCATTTCCCTGCAGCTTCTCCTCGAGGCCACTAAGCTTCCGGGAGATGGATGGGCCCGGGATCCCATTCGTCATGGCCTCCACCCCAGCCTGGAGCAGCTCTGCGTTTCTGCTCCATTTCAGGCTCTGAGGAGGCTTAAGCATTCAGCTTCGTTCCCCACGGCCTGCCTCTGGCCTCCTGTTCCCCAGAGGCTTTCCCCTCCCTCCCCAAGATGGACGCTGCCTGATCCACCCACTGACACCGAGTCCACGGTGCCCCGGCCGGCGGGCTTGCTCAGAGGCTGGTCCCAGGAAGCCCGGGGCCTGCACTCCCCAGGCAGGCACAGCTCCTGCATCTGCCACGGAGGTGCGGCAGGATTTCCTCCAAGCCCTCCTGGGCGGCCTCAGCCTGTCCTCGCAGAGGCTGGCAGTGGGGGAGGATCTTTCAGAACTGCTAGGATCCCTGCCTCCTGTGCTCGTGTCCTCCCCTAGAGTGAAGGGTGGCTGCCTCACGTCTGACCAAAGTCACGGGAGAGAGGGCCGGCTGTGGTCACTGCCACTTGCCTCCCCCAAGACAGCTCATTCTGGAGCCAGGTTGCTCACCTGCTCTGCCCAGTGCCCAGCATCCACTCACTTGGAGCCTTCTGTGCCCTGCCTCTTGGGCTCCAAGATGGCGAACAGAGGGAGCTGTATCGACACCATGGAGCACAGGGTTCAGCTGAGATAGGGGCCCTGGACTGTCCTCCGGGGAGCCGAGTCACAGACCCAACCCCAGGGCTGAGCCAAGTCCTCGCTGAGATCGCATGACGATTTCAAGAAGCTGAGTCACATGGATTTCACCTGAGACACCTACACCAGCCAGGGGCGGCCCTTTCACCCCGTGCAGGGGCTGGGAGGAGGCCCAGCACGACCACTGGGGCTCGAGCACCCTGCCGAACTGATGGCCTCCGCCACCCACTGCCATCACAGTGCCTTCCCCGAGCCACAGGGAGATTGGAGAGGAGCAGAAGGTGCCAGTGGCTTTCTCTCCCCTGACACCACGCTTTCCTCCTCCCTGCTGGCTTCCTGGTCCACCCTGCAGTCTTCTGTTGTCCCTTCCTTTCTTCCTGTACACTTCCTGGAGTCCCTGCTCTCCCAGGGTCAGACTCTGGGTGCACATGCCGCCCTCTGCCGTGGGCGTGCAGCCCTGGGTGGCCGAGAGCCAGCCAAGGACAGGATGATTCTGACACAGGGGCGCGAGTGTCTCCGGGAACCGTAAAGCGTGCCTCCCCAGACGAGCCGCGTCTCATACCTGCTTTGTCTGCAGACCTATTTCAGCGTGACGGGTGGACAGGGGACAGGAAGAAGGGGACAAACGGCATCCGCAGTGTGGCCACTCCACAGCTGGCCATGGCCCACGCCCATCTGCAGCCTGAGCAACAGCAATGATGTGTGGCGGCGTGCTCCTTTTCCGAGTCAGTTGCAGGCAGGGGAAGGCTGCACTATCTCTCCTTATCGATCTGTCTTATCTATCCACCTATCAATCCATCTATCATCTATTTTTCTGTTGTTTATTTATCAACCATTTATCATTTACTGTCCTATTTCTCATCTGTCATCGATGCATCTATTTTCTATCAATCCATCTTTCTTTCAATCATATAGTATTTATCATCTATCTTTCTAGAATATATTCATTCCCTATCATCTGCGTCTACTGACATCTGTCTACCCACCATCTATCGATGCCTCTGCCTGTATGTCAGCTTTATCTGTGTCCTCTCTCTCTACCTATCCATCTATCAGCACATGCCTTGTGACTGTCATTTTGAGCACGTCATTATCTGTCCAGTTAATTAAGAATAATAAAAGTGAGTCCTTTCATTTTCCCCTGCTGTTCTATCCTCGGACGCTCCTCCTTCCCTGACAGAGAGCAGAGGGCTGATTTCACTATTTTCTTTTCCGCATTTCTTTCAAGGCAAGTCTGTGGGAGGACACAAAGTCCTTCCGTTTTTGTTCATGTGAGAAAGTTTTTATTCTTCCTTCACTTGAAAACATTCCGTCATCATGTGTCCCGGAATTTCCATATTATTTTTTGCCAGTTTTTGAATACGGTTTTAGACAATACGATTTTAGTCCAAACTCATTCTGTGGCAGGTAGACACCTGCCTTCCCCAGTGACATTACTGCAGCCCGATCATGGCTCCCTGCCCTTGTCACTGTAGCCCTTTGTGGAGGCCGTTGGAGCAGTCTGTGGACCTTGTCCTGTCCTGTCTGATGTGTCTGTATTGTCTTGATACAAGTTCCTCACTGTTTCTCCTGCTGCAGCTTTGTACTCAATTTCCAAGAAAGTTTCTTCTTTTGATGATGGTTTTGGCTATTTAAGGTCCCTGGTGATTCAATGTGAATTCTAGGAAGGATTTGGCACTTGCCTTTGAGACTTCGATCGAGATTGTGTTGACTGTGGTTGCTCGGGGTGGTATTGGACAATGTGACAAGTTTCAGACCTCTCATCCATGAACATGGGATGCATTTCCATTTATTAAAGTCTCCTTTAACTTCTTACAGTATCATTTTGTAGCTTTCATTTTATAAGTCTTTTACTTCTTTGGTTAAATTAATTCCTAAGTATTTTTTCACTTTTTGATGCTATTGGAATCGGAATTATTTTGTAATCTCCTTTTTAGAGTGTTCATTATTAGTGTACATAAACACAACTGAATACAGCCTATTGACATTGTCTCCTATTATTTTGATAAATTAACCTTTTTAGGATTTTTTAGTGCAGAATTTTTAGAATTCTCTACATTTACTATCATAATATCTGTAAACAAAGATAATATTACTTTTTCCCTTGCAGTTTAGCTAACTCTTATTTTTTTTCTTGCCCAATAGCTTTGGCTAGAACATCCAGGATTGTGTCAAGAGGAATGAAGAGGGTGGTGTCCCCCCTGCTCCCAATCTTAGGGGCACAGGAGCAGCATTTTACCTTCCCTGTGATGTTTCCTACAGGCTTTTCCACATTGTTATTATGCTGAGCTAGTCTTCTTTCTTGTTTGTTGAGTGTCTTTATTGTGAGAGGGTGCCAAACTGTACCAAATGCTTTTCCTGTGTCAATCCACATGATCCTATGTGTTTTTCTTTAGTCTATTAAAGTAGAGCATTAGAGTGATCGATTTTCAGGTGCTGAACTACCCGGGAGTTCCAGGAATAAATCCTGCTTGGCCAGAGTGTATAATTCTCTTACTATACGTCTGACTTCTATTTGCTAGTGTTTTGCTGAGGATTACTACTATAATGTTCTAAAGGAATGTTGGTGTGCAGTTTCCTGTATCTGCCAGGTCTTTGGCTTTGGTTTCTGGATATGCTGACCTCAGAGAAGGAGTTGAGAAATGTCCTCACCTTCCACTCTTAGGAGTGGCAAGGGAAGTTTTAGAAAAGTTGGTACAAATTTTGTAAATTATTTCTTTTTCGCTTTTCAAAGACAGTTTTGTGGAGTGCGAGTTCTAGATTAGTGGGGTTTTTCCTCCAGCTTCTTCCTCCTTGTGTAGCTCCTGAGGAGAAGTTAGCTGCAGTTTTCCATCGGTCGGTTGTGTCCACGTCTGGTGCTGTGGTTCAGAGGTCAAAGGGCCCCCGAAGCCTCCTGTGTTGTGAAGTGACTGGATGACTGGGTGTCAGGGCTGACCTGCTATTGGGAGGTGAAGTCTGGTCAGAAGAGGTGGTCACTGCGTTGTGACCTTGAGGGTCTCTTTCCCCTCTCAGCTCCTCCGCTCTCTCTTTCACGACTTCCTGAGCCGTCATGAGGTGAGCAGCTCTCCTCCACCAGACTTTTCCTCTGTCCCTTCCTGCTTTGGAACTGACCAACGTTGGACTTCAAATGTGAGCTAAAATAGACCCCTTCTTTAAATTGTAGGTGTTGAATATTTTATCTCAGTGGCAAGGAAACTACTCAAGACATCCGATTTGTTTTATTTCTGATTTTATAAAATTTTGATATTCCTAAGAATAGTGCTTTGGGGGCCGGGGAGTTAGCTCAGTGGTTCTGGTCGCCTGTCTTGTAAGCGCAAGGGCCCGGGGTTCAATTCTCCAGCAACCACATACAGTACTGGGTGTGGAGACTCACACCAGCAGCAATCAGTACCACATACCACAGTGCCGGGCGTGGTGGCTCACGCCTGTAATCCCAGCACTCGGGAGGCAGAGGCAGGAGGATTGCTGTGATGTGAGTTTGAGGCTGAGCTTAGGGCCAGCCTGAACTACAAAGTGAGACCCTGTCTCAAAAAAAAAAAAAAGAATAATGCTTTGGGAATATTTTGAGACACAAAACCCCTGAATCTGTAATTTGGTGCCTGCCATTAATTTGGGGGACTTTTAGGCTCATTACTATTTCAAACATTTCCTTCCTTCTTTACTCTCACTGTTCTCCTAGATTTATTTCTCTCTGTGTTTACCCCTCCTGTGGCTGTCACAGTTCTTGGACATTCTCTTTTATTTTTTCAGTCTTTACTCCCTTAAAAAGCAAGTTTGAAGGCTTCTGCTTAGATACTCTCACATTCGGAGACTCTTTCTGCAGCAATACCCTGACCACTGTGAGCACATCAGGGACATTCTGCATTTCTGTCATGTTGTCTTGGTTTCTGCGATTTGCTCTTGGTTCTTTATGAGATTTTTGTCTTTCTGCTAACATTCTCCATCTGTTCTTACGTGCTGTCTACTTTCTCCATTAGGGTCCTTAGCGTGTTAATCATTTTTCAAATTCCCTGTCTGCTAATTCCAACTTCTTTTCATTGTCTGGTTCTGATATTTGTTCTATGTCTTCAGAACTTTTTTTTGCTTTTAGTATGACTGTAATCTTTTTTTGACAGCTAAATATGATGTTCAGATAAAAGAAACTGTCATGGAGGGGCCTTTAGCGATGTGATGGAAGAGAACAGGAGAGGGGACGTTACAGTACAGTACTCCTTTCTATATTTCAGTGAAATGACGGCTTTCACGTGTGAGCTTCACAGTCACTTTCTGTCCCATTCAGCCCAGGACAAAGTGACAAGGAGATACCACACGCAGCATGTCCCAAACACGAGCCATGCCGGACACTGGTGAGGATGTGGGGTAACCAGGATGCTCACTCACTTCTGCTGAGACTGTGACGGTACAGCCACTGTGGAAGACACCCAGGCTGGTCCTTACTGAAGTCACCACTGTCACTGTGCATCTCAGCAATCGAGCTCCTGGGTACTAACGTGGAGAGGCTGAAAACTTATGTCAAAAATGCACACAGACTATGAGGCAGCTTTATTCATAATTGTCACTACTTGAAAGCAACCTTCAGTCAGTGAGTGGCTGAATGAAGGAGCATCCAGAGTGTGGGGTATTATCCAGCTCTGGGCAGCAATGAGCTGACAGGGAAAAACCTTAACTGTATCTTGCTAAGTGAAAGGAGATTATCTTTAAAAACCACAGAATGTGTGACTCCAACTGAATGGCACTCAGGCAAAGGTAAAATTATAGACACCAAAACCCTTGTTTGTCAGGGATACAGGGATGAGTAGGTAGCACACAGAAGACATTTAGGGGGTGACATGCTAAAGACAGACCCATGTCATTATAACCTGTGCTGTCCATCAGCGTGATCTCCACAGACCAAGCGTGAATCCTCAGGTAACGTGATGACACTGATGGGTTCAAACACTGTGACAAGTGCATCACTCTTAGGAATGCTGCTCAATGAAGGGGTGTGTGTGTGTGTGTGTGTGTGCATGTGTGTATAGGGTAGGAGTTGCAAAAAAGACTTCTGCACCTGTCTTTCAACTTTGCTATGAACCTAAACTGCTCCAAAAAATGCAGAGAAGAAATAAAAACAAAAGCCCCAAACCCAGGGCCCTCTCCTGGGTTCTGACCAGCTCCTGACCCCAGAGATCCGATAACTATGTCCCTGGTCCTGGGGCCATGCTTGGAGGGCCTGCATCAGCTGGCCCTGCAGGTGGGGTCTGGGCTCTCCTGGACAGGCAGAGGGAGCGCGTCTGGGGGAGCCTTATGTGAGATAATTTCCTTGCAGAGTTGGGTCCTGTGCAGATGTTGTCAGGCTGTGGTGTGAGCCCTGGGTCCAGCTGTGGCAGAGCCAAGAAGCTGGGTGGAGTTTGCTCTCACCTAGAGGTGCATGCAGCCTCCCACACAGCCATGGAAGGAGGCGGTTTCACACCTGTGCTCTGAGGCTGCTGTACGATGGCACCTGCCACCTCAGGTGGTCCTGAAGGAGAGGGGTATGGAGGGCGCTGGGCCAAGAGAGGGCAAGATGGAAGGGTAGGAGGGAGATTGAGGAAGGAGGGCTGGGCAGAGCCACGGAGAGGGCAGAGGAAGGTCAAGAAGGGAAAAACACAAGGAGAGGGGGTGGGTGGGGGAGGCTGCAGGGACCAGCTCCCAGGCACATGGGCCCCCGTGGCAGAGTGTCTTTGCCATGTGGAAAGACGAGAGCAGAGAAATCTGGGTAGGAGGTCATGTGAGGAGGTGTGGATGCATTCCAGGTGAGGAGCTTCAGGGAACACAGCTCACTGCTGCCTGGGCTCTGGAGAGGCCCAGAGAGAGTAGGCCCAGGGACACTGCTGTGTCTGCGTCAGGAAGGCGAGGAGGCCGCGAAGGTGAACCCCGGCCCCAGGGGAGGGAGGGAGCAGGGCAGCCATGGACCGCCCCCCCCCAGGAAAACGGAAACGAGAGGGCTGAGGTGCTGAGCGGCCGTACCCCTGTCAGGAGGAATGGGCGGCAGAACCAAGACGGTCGGTCTCAGCCGCCCTCGCTGGGAGTCGGCCTCCATGGCGCTGTCCTGGGTGCTGACCCGGCGCCGTCCCCGCTCACCCCGCAAGTCTGCAGCTCGGAACCGTGTTGTGTTTGGTGTCACTGTCTCCCCCTGGCTCCAGACTGGATTAACCTTGAGTGCGGACAGTGTGGCCAGCTTCTGATTGACACCCTGCAAGGAGCAAATATTGACTCTTAGGCAAAAGTAGCCATTACCCTGGGAAGCCCACACTGACCTTGCTTCCCCGGGTATCGATAGGAAATCCTGGGTCAATAAATCTCGGGGTTGCTTTCCACAGAAATCTCTGTGTCCCTCCTGTCATGTTCTGTCTCTGTGATGTGGAGCCAGGAGGGAGCAGGTCATCCTGGGCATTTGTCGTGTGGGAATTTCTCCAGACTCATCGGCACTCCTGCCCGGGAGAAGCTGGCACCATGGGTCCAGAGAGCTGAGAGAGCCTCCCACGTCCCTGCCTGGGCATGGCCCCCCTGCTTCTGGGTGGGGTCCTTCTGTCTGCTGCTTGGCAGAGACCTGATCCCCGAGGAGGAAGACGAACCTCCGTGGAGAGCAGGTTCTCGCTGTCACTGGGAGTTGGCCTGGCTCTGCCTTTGAAGCCACCGGTGGGACCCACGTCTTTCCCAGCATAGCCATAGCAGAGGAGGGGCTGACAGCTGCAGATGGGCTGAGGACAGCTGGCCAGGCTTGGACTTTGTGAGCGTCGCTGTGCATGAGAGCGGAGGTGAGTGCAGAGGGGGCCCTGGCAGGGCGAGGTGCAGCTGTGGGGTTGTGGAGGCCTCTCTGGCATTTGGAACACCCCTTCCTCTTCCAACTCCTGTCCAGCAGCGCTGAGACCCAGTCGACAGCTTCTTCTGAAGTGTTCACAAGGGCAACGTCTATCTCGCTGCACCCGTCTCCCCCTGTGGCTATGTGGGTGCAGAAGGGCCTGTCGTACAACTCAAACATGATCAAGCACTCCCAGCACTGGCCCAGGAGTGCGGTCCACCCAGATGGACCACCACAGGCTGCCGGATGACCCCCCAGCTGGCCACCAGGGTGTCACAGCTCAGGCCATTGGGGGGGTGCAGGCACTGTCTCCTCTCAGCTACTCCCCGGTGGTTCCACTTGTGCTTGTCCCTCCATCCCAGAAAACACATGTCCTCCCAGGAGCACTCCCAGGTGGCCCAAGTCTGGCCCATTGTACGCCCACCCAGATGTGGCACCCCCCCCCAGCCTCTGACATCACGGAACCCCTGAAGACTCATGAAAGCTCACGGTGCCGGGACAGCTGGTGTGGAATATACACCCAAGGGGAGACAGACATGGGCATTACCAGGAGGCCGGAGCTAAGATCTGCCCTGCTGGGCCCTGGTGCTGCCTTGCAAGTGCTAGAGCCCGGGTTTGATCCCCAGTAACCACATATAACAATCCTGAGACTCAGGCCCAACAGCAATCAGTACCACATACCACAGTACTGGGCTGGTGCCTCATGTCTGTAATCCCAGCACTCGGGAGGCAGAGGCAGGAGGACTGCTGAGTTCAGGACCAGCCTGAACTACAAAGTGAGACCCTGTCTCAAAAAAAAAGAGAGAGAGAGAGAAAGGAAGGAAGGAAACCAATATCTGAGAAACAAACCTGAGGAGAATGCAGCCCTAGAAAATTTTCTCTGCGTTAGTTAAAGGCTTAATGAGAACAGTTTCCACAGAAGAGGAGCTAAAGACCAGGGAGTTAAAAATTGATGAGATAATAAAAATTTCAAAGCTTCGGAGACACGCTGAGCTAAGAAGTGCCATAATTACCAAACTAGAACATTAAAAACCACGGTGCCAACAGTGAGGCTTGACCAATAATAAGGAATGGAATCAGATGGCTAATCAAAAGCCTCCTATCGAAAAGAAGTCCAAACCAAATGGCTTCAGGGCTGAGTTCTTCCAACTGTCCGAATAGCCGATCCCAATTCTTAAATCATTCCAAGAAACCCATAGGAGTGAATCCTTCCAAACTCATTCTCCAAATCTCTGAGCCTGAGTCTGGATAAAGAAACAACATAACAATATACAGGCCAATATCCTTAGTGAGCATAGATTCGAAAATCTTCAACAAAATATAAACAAGCCAAATCTGATAATCCAATGCAGAAAAGACCCAGCCTCGCTCACCATGACAGAGTCTTCCAGGGACATAAGGAGAATTCAGCACAAGCAAAACGGTAGGTGCGGTATGAGACAGAAATCGAAAGAAGGGCAAAGAGCACATGATCATCTCATGGCTGCAGAAAACGTACTTGATACAATTCAACACCACTTTGTGGTGAACATCTCGAAGAGATTAAGCACGGAAGGATGGCCTTCTCCATGGTGAAGGCCGTCAGAGGAGGGAAACTCTGAAACCTTCTGAGATCCGGAGCCCGTCAAGGATCCGACTCTCTTCAGCTTTATTCGGCCTGGCACTCTAAGTCCTAGTTACAATAACCAGACCTGAGAGAGAAACAAAGGGGGCCTTACCTGGAAAAGAAGTCAGATTGTCTGTCTTCAGATGGCATGGTCTCATATACAGAGAACTCCTACCACTCTACCAATGCCTCTTACAACTGGTAAATGAATTTAGCAACACTAAGATATACAAGCAACATTCAAAAAATTATAGCATTATTATACACTCATAGTGAATTATTTAGATAGATATTTATTAGATAGATATTTAGAACAAAAATCAAAACCCAATCTCTTTTACTGTAGGTACAAAAAAGCACAAATAGATTTAACTAAATAACTTAAAGAGCTTTATAATAAAAATCACAAAACACTCATGATTAAATTGAGGAAGACACACAAATAAATGGAGATATATCTTGTGCTCCTGGATGAGAAAAACCGATATTATTAAAATGTCTTCACTGTGCAGATAGACAAATTCTTTGCAATAGCCTTCAAAATACCAATGATACCCTTCTATGAACTTGAAAAAAAATCAATCCTAAATTTGTATGGAACACAGACAATCTTCAATCAACTAAAGCCATCTTGAGCAGAAAGAATAAAGCAAGAGGTGTCCCACCACCTGACTTCCATCTATGCCACAAATGAGCAGAAATCAAAACAGCATGGTGTTGGCATAAATTAGGCACATACCCATGGAACAGAATTCAGAGCCTAGCAGCAAACCCTCACTCCTGCGGGCAACTGATTTCTGACAGGCGATGAGAATACACACTGGCAAAGCAGGAAAAGAAAATCTTTTCAATAGACAGTGCTGGGGAAATTGAACACCCACAGGCAGCAGAATGCAACTAGATTCCTATCTCCCACTACTGCAAAACATCAACTAAAATGTATTAAATATTCATAAGTAAGACATAAAATGACTTGAAGAGAATGGGGCAGTTCTTTAAGAAATGAGATGCAAAAGGAATTTTTGGAAAAATCCCCCAAACAGAGGAAATAATTCAAATATTGACCGATGAGCTTACCCCAAACTAAAAAGTTTCTACAGGAGAAAGGAAAGAATAAATAGTGAGGAAACAACTTGAATTTTTGAAAAGTATACATTCGACAAGGGATTAGTAGACAGAATATAGAGAGAATGAACAAAATCCAAGTGGCAGAAAATAAATAACCTAATTAGAAAATGAGCCAGAGACCTAATTAGATATTTCACAGAGGAAGATTGACAGAGGCCAGAAAGTTGGCGGGAAAATGTTGCGTGTTACTGAGCGTCAGAGAAAGGCAAGCTGAGTGCACCGTAAGGTGACACCCGCTCCAGGGAAAGGCTGTGATCAGAAAGACTAACAATGCAAGTGTCCATGAGGAAGGGGAGCGAAGGGAAGACTTACGCACTGTTCATGGAAATGTAAACCAGTACAGCCATCCGGGAAAATGATATGGGGCACCGTTAGCAACTAAATATACAGCCTAAAGTAGTACATGTCCCAAAGTGGTCCAAGCAGTCTGTTGGCGACACATCTGGACTCCCGTGTTTATTGCAGCATCATTCGCCATCACCAAGAAACAAGCGATCTCAAGGCTCATCAAGCGAAGAGTGGATAAAGACGTGTAGGGTACACACCCCGGACACTTCTCGGGCTCGGAGAAACGAGCTCCTATCACTTATGGCAGCACAGATGGAACCGGAAATCGTTAAGTTCAGCGAAGGAAGCCGGGCACCGACGTACACACACAGCCGATCTTGCTCACGTGTGGAGTAAAGAAAGTTGATCAAGAAGTTGAAAATTGAAGGGTGGTTACCAGCAGCCATGGAGTGGGACTGTGGAGGGATAGCAAAAGCTTGACTGATGAGCACTAGATCAATAATCATCAGTGGGCACAGTTATAGATGATGAAATGTGATTGGAAAATATGGTGAAGGGTGAAACTTTAAGTTTATCAAGTAAAAGATAGACACGCTGCCACGAATCCCCCCAAGACACCCTCCCTCGCCTCGTACGCCCTCACCCACCACCCAGGCTACTTTGTGAAGCAGTTCTGGGATCCTCTTTCTTGTCGTTAGCTCTCACGACTGCCCGGGTATCCTGAATCAATTCAAAATGTCTAATTTTGATATTAATTTTGGCTTTGGCTTTGAGAAAGAGCCAAAATTCACATGGTGTCAGATCTGTGAATGAGGGGGATGAAGACACGGCACTGTTTTCAGGGGCTGCCTCTCTGAGGGTGACACTTGGCAGCAGCCACGGGAGTCTTGATCACACCTCAGAAAGACGCTCGTGAGAAGAATCCTTGCAGGACTGCTTCAGAAAATACCAAAAATGGTAAGAAAGGCATGTCTGAAGCCAGGGAAAGTATTCTAAGGGGGATGAATGACAATATGCCCTTTACTGCAACAGACTTTTAAAAGTTTTAAATGTTTACTATATGTTTTGATAACTTTATAGACAGGAGGAAGAAGATCTAATGTGCTGTTTCATAGTTGGGTGATTATAGACACACGTGTGTACTCTGCATCTCAAAAAGCTGAAAGAAAGGATTTCCAGTGTTTTCATAATGAAGACTTGATAAATGCTTGAGGAGACATCTACGTGAAGCCTGGTTTAAATATTGTGCAATGTGATGTTTTAAGTATCACATGCTGCCCCTGTTAAAGTGAGGAATTATGTCTGTATGCATTAGAGAAATAAATTTAATTTAAACATGAGTGAATTAAAAATTAGTTTACCTACAAAGTAAAAATGGGGGTGCAAAATGAAAATTAAAAAGAAAATACATAAATAATATAAATAAATAATATATAAATAATATATAAATAATATAAAATAAATAAATAAATAATAAATTAAAATTAAAATTAAGTTACTGACAAAGGGTGTGGTTGATATCTATTCCCAGCACATTAGAAGGCACAATGAGATAAGGAAATTAAAAGAATAAGAAAAAAGATAATAGTCTGGAAACAAACATTAAAGTAATCAAAATACTAATAAAATAGAAAAAATCTCCAAAGATACAGTGGAAGAAAATTTTCCCGCAGCAAGAAGAGTGTCATAAATCAGAGATGATGCTTTTCCATGAAGGCTACCAGTGCTGCATAATTAACAGTCAGGCACATCCTCATGAAGCACTGCCCCTCAAGAAGAGGCCTTCCCTCCTGGGGGCATGCAAGCAACTCCAGGAGAGAAGCTGCGGCTCCGGGTGCATGACTCCACTCCGGCACACAGCAGAGGCATGTGCACAGAGTGTCACTTGAGTCGCAGGCAGCGCCTCGAAAGCACCGTGATTTCCGCCTCCTCCTTCACAAAGCTTCTGGGCCGTGAATCCCAGTGGCAAAGGGGAATTGTTGAAGAGAGAAGGGTCTGGATGGGCTTCATGATTATAGACTTAGATGTTGGGGTCTCAACAGCTCTGCACCCGGGCACAGGAGGATAGAGTACTCGGCACAAGGGGGGATAGTGAGAGCTGCCACCTCACTCCTGCCAGGTTTATCACATATTCGAGGGCAGTTAGACCTCAACCATGGTGCCCAGCAGTCCCTCTTATCTGGAAGGGAAACATCCCAAGGCCCTCAGTAGATGTTTGAACCACAGAGAGTGTCAAACCTTCTGTGTACTATGGTTTTCCTGCCCATGTAGGTTTAATTTATAAATTATGCAGCAAAAAATTAATAACAACCATTAAAATAAAACAATTTCAACAGAATGCTCTAATAAAAATTATGCAAGTGTAGACTTTCTCTCTTCTAATATTTATATATGGAATTTCCATTTGCTATTTTCAGACCTCAGTCGACTGCAGGCAAATGAAGCCAGAGAAAGTACAACCCAGGCTCAGGAGGATGACTATAACACAAAATGAACAAATCCCCCAGAGGGAAAGTCCTGCAATCGCATGCCCCCTGGAATAAGCACGTGACCAGATCATGCAGCCAACAGGGCAGAGGGCATCCAGCTGGGAAGAGCACAACCCGCCACAGACTGGTGGACAGAGAACTGGCAGCCTTGGCTGCTGTGGAGCCTGCACACTGACCGATACACACCCAAATACAAGCTGAGCTGTAAACAGCCCTGGTGATTACAGGGAAGAAATGTTTGTGGTCTTGAGTTAACTGAAGATTCCTCTGAGTGTTTGCATAAAGCAGGAATCACAAAGGAAGACAGCTGATAACTGGATTTCCTCAAATTTCAATCTGAGCTGGTCAAGAGACACTGTTGGAAAAAATGAAAAGATTTTCTACAGACTTGAAAACATGTTTTAAAATTATGTACCTGCAAAGGACTTATTCTGGCATACTCAAGGAACTCTTAAAGCTCAACTACAAGAAGTTAAACTGCCATATTTGTTTAAATAATAATTAACCAGACTTCAGAAAGGCAGAGATACAGATGGCCAAGAAGCACATGGGAACATTTTCCACATCATCTCTTGCTAGTGGAGCCTGAGTTGGAAGCAGAGTGTGGTGTCACTTCACACTGGCCAGACCCCAAATTAGAAAGACGAGGGCTACCAAGTGTTGGTGAGCAGGCAGGACAGCTGACCCTTTGACAAAATGGAAAATTACACAAGTACTTAACAATGTCTTGCACAGCTTTGTATGACGTTGTCAAGCACATGCTGTGTGACACCTCCAAGCATCTTACAGGAGAGATGAAAGCATACATCTGTGCACAGACTTGTATATGTGAATGCAATCTCAGCTGTATTCATTATCACACAACCTTGAAGAAGAGAAAGTGTTCATAAAGTGCTGAATAAATAAATACTGTTCAGTGTATAAATGAATACATATTGAGAGCTGAGGAAAGGAGCGAAGTGAAAGACTACAGAACAACCCCTCCTCTGTCTCCTCCCTCCCAGCCATCTCCGTGTGGCCTCCTCGGGGAAGAGCCCCTCCTACCCAGGCCAGCTCTTCCCACAGGATGAGAATGAGATTTTGTTTCCTTTATTTAAATTTTTTTTCAGTGTGTTCATTATTTTCACAAAAATAAAATAGTAAAACTTTTCCCAGAGAGAGGAGCCTGGACCTTCTCCTGCACACAGAAGAGGAGGCTGCCAGGTGGCCCGAGGTCTGAGGCCGGCAGGTGTGGAGCGGCCCGGAGGCACAGCTCCGGAGGGGAGGAGGCAGGTGGGCACCATCGCCTCCCTATGTCAGGGGCCCTCGGCAGGGCCTGAAGAAACAGCACGTGGCCCACTCAGAGCTGGGACGCAGCTGCAGGACAGAGCGGTCACACCTCAACCCGAGGGCTGTCACCCTGAGGCCCCGCTTTCTCTGCAAAATGCAGTAGGAACCTGGTGACCCTCAGGGCCCCATCTAGGCCAACACAGCTCTGCACAAAGTGACCTCAGTGACTGAGTCAAAAGCTCCAGAGTCACCCCGGCTGCTCTGAGCTCCCAAGGGGCCACATGCGGGCAGAGCTGCGGGTCCTGCCCTGTTCACTTCAGTCCCTCTAGGGGGCACCTGAGCAGCAGCACCGGTTGTAGGACTGCAGGCCGTGGGTGCCCTTCAGACTGTCCTTGTGCGCTACATGTGCAAGCATGTACAAGCATGTACACGCATGTGCGAGCATGTGTGCACTTCACATGGTGAGTGCCACAGACGCCCTGGCATGGGCCATTCTCCCACGTGTGCGTCCTGCTTCTGTCGCGCCCCAGTGACACTTCCATCACCGGGAGATGCTCTGCAGGGCGGTGCTCCTCTGCACGAGCCGGCAGTGGGTGGCGCGGATGGATCGTAACTAGGTCCATCTGAACCTCTTCCTCCTCTTCTTCCACCAGAAGGACACGGGCTTCTCCGTCCCCGCCTGCAGACAGGTGCGCCAGGGGCCTGCAGGTGACTGAGAACTCCATAGAAGGGAGGAGGTGAGGAGTACCCTTCCCTTATATGAAAAGCATAACAGGAAAGGGGGAGAGAGGAAGAGAAAGAAAAGTAATTATATTCTAAGTATGTTTTTGTTGTCAGTCTCTGCTTTTGCTCTGAATGGTAAGATTTCCAGAGTAGGAAAGTCTAGGAAGGTAGGGAACAGCTCCGTGGTTACCTGCATGGGGGAGGCTGCAATGCCAGCAAGCAGCTGGAGTGTTCTGAGCTGGGACTGCAGACGTGACCTAAGTTCAATTATAGCTGTGGTTGTACAATTCTGTCAGTGTGCTGGGACCTACAAATCTTACATTTCAAGTTTGTAGTTTGTGGTATGCTGATTTTTTTGTTTCATACAGTTGTTTTATTCAAAAAACAATACAAAGCAAAGCAAAGGAGTCGGTCTCCTCCATAGGAAAAGACTTCACCATGCTCTACCAACAGGTCCACAATATTAAGATTAGAATCTCAAGGAAAGCAAAGCCATGAATCACAAAATGAGATAGTAAAATAGAGTCAATAGTGCAACCGTGGCAGTAAACAGGAGCTTGGGGAGCAGTCTGTGTTTTAAGGTTGGGAGGGGAAGTGGCTTCAGAAACGCTAATCGATCACTTCTTCAGTGTGCTCATGAGGACGTAAGTGGAGCCGATAGTGCGGTCTGAGAGGAGGCCTCAGAGTGGAGGCCTCCCCTCTGCTGACCGCTGTGGAGGAAGACGCGTTCCGTTGAGCTTCCTTCCGGGTATTCACGTTGAAAGTCCATTAATGTTCTCTCTTCATTTCCTGAAACCAGGAAAATACATTTTCTGGTTTTTTTCTTATCTTCCTAATTTCAGAGATGATTCTGTGTCTTTATTTTCTTGCCATGGCTGCAGGTAGCATCCAGGGGCATTTCTGGGAGCCCCCGAGTGTCGCCCAGGGAAGCAGAGGGGGAGAACCTGGCTCAGGTCTTGGAGAAGCTGCAAGTTGGGGTGTCAGCCCCACACACTCTCTTGCCTCACACCCAGCCTAGTTCGCTGATCTCCAGGCAAAGCCCCCACGGGCCCAGGAGGCCCTCAGCTGGGCTGTGCTGCTGGGTGGCCCCTAGGACCCACCTGGAAGGAACAGCCCTGGTGGCACCAGCCTCTGCAAGTGATGGAACGGCGCCTGTGAGCCTGGGCCTGGCCGGCGGGTGAAGCTCTGCCTGCGGTGGGCAGCAGGAGCCAGGGCCGGGAGTGCTTCTGTCTGAGGCAGCTGTCCAGGGCCAGCTCTTCCCAGAATGACGTCCCCCTGGGTGGGGGCCATGCCCGCTGTGAAGTGTGGGTGAGGCTCTGTGTGGCGTGACCGGGACCTGCCACACCCTTGGCCCCAGTCCCTTCCTGGGTTCCTGGAATTTCCCTGGTGACAGGTATGTCTACGCTCTCCATGATACCAGGGCACATGGTAACGCCCACAGAGGTCTTTGAGCCAAGGAGCTGAGCTGGGCTGGAAGTTGGGCACCGGAGGGGCAGCCATGTGACTTCAGGGCCACACTGCATCGGACTGCAGGGCTAGAGGGGCCTGGCGTGAACCCCATCGGTGTGCTCTGGGTCGGGGCACCCGGGAGCCCTGCAGTCCGAGGCTCACATGTTATAGGACCGGAAAACACTTCCTGGCCCTTCACGTCACCACCACATCCACAGGGCTCCTGTGTAAGTAAAACAAAACATGAGGGAGAGAGGTGAGCCTTTGTGAAGAAGCTCAAGGACCCCGCGGGAGCTTTAACCACAGACACTGGGGCCCCAGGGGGCCGGCTAGTCCCTGCGTCTTTCACACACTGGAAGGTGTCTGCCTTCCTACAAGAAGTGGCAGTTGGAATAGAAAATAACTACCAGGGTATGCTAATGGAAAAGTACACACCGAGGAACGGTCAAACTGAGCAGAGAGATGGAAATCCTGAGAAATGAGGGAAGACGACTAGAAGCGCTGTTAGACAGGCGCCCTTGTGGGCCGGACTCTGCCCAGGAGAGTCAGCGAGGCGGACGGAGCTGAGGAACTTCCCAGGGCTGAAGCACACAGGGAAGATGAATGAGGACAGAAGAAAGGAGCCACGACCCAGGACTCTGAACAGCGCGGCAGGTGTGACAGGTGCACGGGAAGCCGCGGTGGGGGACACAGACAGGAGGAGGGGGAGGAGATGGGCCTGAAGTCAGAGCGACCGTGAATTTTCCAGATGATACGACAGACGCCTCGCACCAGAGCTCGCAGCACAGGACAGACGCGCTCTGCAGCCTGGCCCGCACCGCAGCGCGGCACCGAGAGTCCACCTTCTCTCCGTGGAGGGTTTCAGTTCGCTGACTCCTCAGCTGCCCGCAATGCTGCACCTTCTACCTGTGCCCAGGTGTTTACTTCTTTTCTCTGCCTGAGAGATAATGTCAGATCATTGATTTCGAATTGTTTCACTTTTAATGCGAACTTTCAAAACTATAAAATCTATTCAATACACTATTTGAACTGAATGTCCCAGGTTTAGACATGTGGTGCTTTGGTCTTCAGTTTATTCTAGTTTATATATTTTTTAATGTGACTTCCTTCTTAATCCATGGCTGATTCAGGAGACTGACTTTAACATTTCTAGTATTGGGGATTCAGCCCATCTCTTTGACTACACGGTTAGTTATCTACTTCCATCTTAGTGAGCGCGCAGAGGGGCTATTACGGGAGGTTTTAAAATTCACTGAAGCCTTGTCTGTTACTTTCTTTCCTGGTTCAAGTTCTGTAACTTTATTATTCTCCATATCTGTGACCAGTCTGTAATTTGGACTAGAGTTTTCCTTCTTCTCCTCCCTCCCCGCATCTTCTTCCTCTTCCTTAAACTTCACAGTTTTATCCAGGTCTCGTGGCATGCACAGGAGTTCCAGTACACAGGAGGCTGAGGCAGGTAGATCACTGGTGTCCAGGAGCTTGGAGCCAGTCTGAGCAATACAGCGAGATCCTATCTCCAAAAACAAACAAGTCAGAATCAATCATAGGCCACATCTAAAGCTGTAAACCTTTCAGAGAAAATACAGACAAAAATGCACGATTGTCATTTGAAGCCAAAACCACAGTCCATTAAAACATGGCAAATTAAATTTTGTCAAAGTTTCATTTTTTTATACAAGAAAGAATTTAAGAGCATCTTACCGGATACTAGAAAATATTTGCAAATTACGAAAATGCATCGCCAGTGATGCAAACTTGCACGGGCAACGATACAATCAGTCTATTCCCGGTCACTGACAACTCAAGCCACACAAATATCCTACAGTGGAGAGAAACTGAAAACAGTGCTGCTTGCACAACAGCGGGATTCAGACCAGTGGTAAAGAGAATGAACCAGCACACACACAAGTAGTTTAGGTTTTTGGAGAGTGCATAGAATTTTCTATATAGATAAATAGATTATCTGTTTTAATTACACTTCTCATTGCTTGAGACAAAATACCTGACACCCGAAGTTAAAGGAGGAAAGGTTTATTTCAACTCACAGGCCATAGAAGTTTCAGTCCGTGGCTGTGTGGCTCTGAGGCAGCAAGGCAGAGCAGCACTGCAGAGGAGAAGCAGTCCTTGGCAGGGTAGGCATAAGGCGGCGGCGGCGGTAGCAACAGTGAACCTGACTTCCTTGTCTCCCTCAATATCCCATCCAGGCTATTAGCGTATTGATTGGTGTCAGCACACCCGGGGGAGGGCTTTCATTATCCACACCCAGGACCACGTGAAACCCATTTAGTTACCACACACCCATAACCCTAGTACCACATACCCTAGATCCAACCAGCTCCAAAGGCCCATCTCTGCTCACTTAAGGTTGTGGAGGGTCATCTAGATACAAGCCAGAATATTGTGCACACAGAGGAAAATTTGCTTTCCCTTCTAACTTGTATATTTTCTTTCCTTCCTTGATGTATGGCAATAGGAGGTCCCCACCAGAGGGTGAGTAGACACAGTGAGATCAGACGTCTTTGGCGGTGACCTTTCGTGGGGAGCACGTCCCATCTGGCTTGGAGGTAAGATGTCCCCAAGATTTCTGCAGGGCCCTCTTCCACATTGAATATGGCCTTTTCTATCCCCGGTGAGCAGAGAGATTCTTATGATGAATGGACGTGGAACTTTGTCAAATAATTTGTCTGCATCTATCCATGTAACTTGTTAGTTTCTCTTCTTTAGACCGTTGGTATGATGGATTACATGGATTTATTTTCTAATATTTAAAGAGATTTGCACTCAGCCCAAAATCTTCCTTCTCATAATGTGTTACTCATTTTATAAATTGCTTGATTTACTAGAATTTTATTAAGGAATATTTTTTCTATCTATATCTATTGGGAATACTAGGCTATTGTTCTTTTATTTTTGCTCTGTCTTTGTGTATTTTGGGTATCTTGGTAAATTTGGCCTTGTGAAATAAGTTTGAGAATGTTTACCTCATTATATTTTTCAGAAGAGCTTTGTAAATTTTTTTTACATGGTTTGTGGAATTTGCTGATGAAACTATACTTGCAGATTTTTTTTCCTAAACACTTTTCACCATAAGTAATATTTCTAATGGATGAAAGTCAATATTTACCGAATATCATAGAGTGGGGGTTGAGACAAAAATGTATTTCTTGTAGCTCTAGTGACTGGTGTTAATGTTCAGTTCGCCTGTGTTTGACTTCATGACTGTGGGAGATTTCACGCACAGATATTTCAAATCTTGAAACATACTTGCCCTCAAGGAAAGATCAGAGTTGATCACCCCTGAACATTTTCCCAGCATGCCCTTGAGTTTGAGTAACACCCTGTTTAGCACATTTCCATGAGAGTCAAAACTGAAAGAGGCTTGAATGACACCACAGCATGAGCCAGGCTCTGGGAGGCGCCGCTGTGACCCCAGCAGCTCACTTTCCAGTGGAGGTTAGGGAGGCCTTGGCCTGGCACGGATGCCGACGCCCACACTCAGAACTTCCGGGGACCTGTGACGTCTCCTCCCAGCCACCCCCTCTCCCTCCCTTCTCAACTTGGCTCCCTCTGGGGTCTGAAGCTGTGCTCTGCCCAGGTTTCCCTCCCAGCACCCAGGCTGTGCGCAGGAGATGGCAGTCTCGCCCGTGCTCCGCCCGCCCCCTACCGCCTTCTGATTCCTCGCCTCTTCACCGTTCTTCTCTTCCTTAGTCTTGGCTGAGGTTCACCATCCTCTACTTAACGTTCAGCCATTTCCTGTTACAACATTTTTTACCCTCAATTTCGTTGCTCCCAAACCTGTCTCTATCACGCCCTCTGTGAAGGACCGAGAGAAGGGTGTGTTTCCCGGGTTATTTTTTTCTCTAAACCCCGAACTAAAGATATAGGAGCCTTCGTTTTTTTTGCAAAAAAATACATTTTTAACTCTTAAATTCTTCCTAATGTTGTATCGATGTCCCAGAAAAGAAGGTGGCATTTTCATTTTGCTCCAAGCTTTTCATACCTTTGTATTATTTTAATTTTTATGTCACAGTATACTTATCCTTTGCATGTTATTGAAGTTCCTCTGGGATTTTTGATGATATTTTAAAATTTGTAGCCCTTGATTTTATCATAATTTGGCCAGATAGCCCTTTCCAGCCGAGAGATTCTTAGGTGTCGGGGGAAATGTTTGCAATTCATAACAGTCACGTTCATTTTCGGAGTCGACTCATGGGTCCACCTCTATTGAGAGTCTTCTGGGAAGAGAGAAAGACATCGTGCTCTAGCCACGCCTGCAGACCTGTTCTACCACGATGAAATTCATAAGAGCCGAACTCTGGAAATACCTAGGCACCCGTCAAGCGCAGTACACATGTGTTGGAGAGTGTTACTCAGCCATGAAAAACAAAGAAATCACTGCATTTCCAAGGACATGGATAGAACTCAACATCATAGCATTAAGGGAAGTAAGTCAGACATCGAAAGTAAAGCATCGCGTGCACGGGGGGATCCTCCGATAACGTGGCTTACGGTGCATTTTAGAGCACTCGCTCTGTGGGTGCGTTGAAGTGGAATTTGCGTTGTTTCTTGGTGTAAGTTGGTTGCAGTCTTCTCTGAGTCCGACCCTATTAAATGCGGCGCTTGAATCCACACAGTTGGTCGGTGCCCTCTTGTCGTACCCACTCTGTACAGAGGAGTTCAGGCCCTGCACACTAGTGAGATTCTCCGCCTGTGACGTGTTCTGCCCCAGCTTTGGTCCTGGTCACCGGCTCCCTCCCGCCGAGCACGACCCAGCCCACATCCCTCTCCACATGTCCACGTGACTTCTTCCTGCTGTGTCATCTCCATCACTTTAATTTTCATGGTGAAAGCATTTCTTTGTGGTATACTGGTGAGACTTTTAATCTCAGCACGCCAGAGGCCCAGGCAGGATTTTGAGTTTGAGGCCAGTCTGGGGTGTACAGTGAGACAAGATCTCAAAACCAAACAGAGAAGAAAGCGTTTCAGATGGAATGGAATTTACAGAAGCACAACATACATCCGCATCCAGGAACCAGGTTCCCCCGTTGGCGCTAGTTTGCTGGAGGAGCTTAACTTCTGTGGAATTGTTACTTGTGAGCACGACCTTGCGGGGTAGTCTGGGCTTTTTACCTAAAACCCTTTGACTGTGTCTTTTAGAAGGACACAGTCCTACATGTTGTAGTGCCTCACAGAGCCCAGGAACTCGCTCACGATATGACCCTATTGTTCCTTACCTGGCCCATCTCCAAAGGTCACCAACTGCGCAGGGGGTGAGCTGGGACTCAGCAGGTGCCAGGGCTGCTGCCCAAACCACTCAGACAGGGCACTGTGCTGCTGAGCTCTGGCCTGGGGGAGGTGCCGTGGGACTGACTAGTGGCTGTCCCCATCCTCAGTAAGACCTTCCTTTCCCCTCTTGCCACCAGAGTCCCAGAGCCAGGATCCACCGAGACACCAGGGGCAGGGCAGAGACCCCAGATGCCCTGAGCCTGTATTATAGGGTAATGCACCGCAGACAGCATGCCGACACGCATGACACTCGGCATGTAACCACATGCTCACACAGACACACGCACACCACACACACCCACTCAGGGCCCCACACGCAACACTCACTGTGCACTAACACCCTGCTTCTAGGGGTCCGGGGTCCAGGCAGCCTGCGTATCCCACAGGAACCTTTAACACGCGTGTCGCCTGCTCCACCTCCCAGGCAGGACCAGGACTGTGGACTGCCTCCTCTTCACTGGGCTGGGAGCATCCTACACATGTCACGGCTATTTCTTACAAGCACGTCTCACACACACTCACACATACACTCACGCTCACACACTCACACTCACATCGTTGCTAAGATGTTGCATCAAGGCTGCATTGCCTCAGAGGAGGGCATCGTGCTCCTCGTGGAGCGTGTTATGGGGTTTCTCAGCTGCTGCATGGAGCCCCTGGCACCTGTGGGCGCCGGGTGGGAACGCAGCTGGGGGCAGCTCCACTCCTGAGCAGTGATGAGAGGCACTGAGCTTCCCGTCCTCCCCTGCCCCACATACATCTGTCCTGGAGGGAAGCCCGGAGCCCGGGCCTGCCCTCCCCGGCCTTCCGCTGGGCTGGCTCTCCCACGGGGTCTCCTGCTCTGAATCCACTTTATTTTCCAAAGCTTAAGGGCACTTAGGCTCTGGAACGGTGGACTAGATGGTCACGCCCTTTCTGCTCTGGGATGCCACTTCCTGTGGACCAGGCCTCTTTTTCCAGGCTGTTGTGAGTTCAGCATGGGGCCCGGGAAGAAGTGGGACTTCTGAGAGAAGTTCGGGAAGGGAGGAAGTCGAGCTCCTGGACAGGAAGTAGGCTCAGGAAAAGCGGAAGTGGGTCCCTCTGGAGAGGAAGTAGGCCCACTCACTCCCCATCCATTAAGATAGTCACAGCCACCTACTCGACCACCTTCCACCCACCCAGACATCCGTGCTTCCTTCCACCAGCTGGCCACTCACCCGCCCAGCCCAGGGCTGAGCTGCCAGTGCTGTAACGAACGGCTCCATCAACACTGCAGAAGTGACCTGAGTCCGCCTTGACCGGGGCGGAAAGTCCCACCCAGCCCTGAAGTCAAGACCCACAGCTCCCGGCCAGGGGCTGCAGCAGCCCGGAAAGGTGACTGGACTGTGCTGCCAAATCGCCAGCCCAAGGCCTCATTTCCCTGCTGTAATCCCGTAAGCAAATAGTTTGATTGCATTAGTTGAGGGTAATTTTTCACACTTCACAGTAGCTGCTCAGTTTGCCTCTGGATTTTGCTGAGCCTACTAGGAATTTCCACAATAAAATAGTGGAAAACCTACAAAAACCAGTGAAGCCAACCCCAAATCTCACTCAATCAAACCCTCGGAGCGGAGCACGCTAATGGGTCACAGTCAGCACCTCGCCAGTGCCCTGGAGTCTCCTCCCCGGGCCTGCAGTGGCCCCTTCTGTGTGCGGGTTGCAAAGCCCGCTCACCGCCCTGGGTTGCCTGAGTCCTCCTTGTTGTGCTGTGCTTTTGTGCTGGGTGCAAACCTGGGAACGAAACGGGGCCAGGAAGAAGCCCAGTGAGGCAGGACAAGGCCAGGTCCTTGGGTCCAGAAGAGCCTCTTGCACCAGAGATCTGAGACAGAGGAGGCCCTGGAGGCCTTTCTGGGCTCATGGGACAAGAAAGCACTCGAGAGGGTAAATGACAGCCAGAAGTCGAGGAAGAGAGGCAGGTCTCCTGCTGGAGGGGGACAGAGGTACCCTGCTGGGGTACTGATGGGCTGTGTGCTGTCCCTAAGCAGACACCCATTTCCCAGCCCCCAAGCCTGTGAGAGTGACCGCATTTGGAAACCCAGGCTTTTGAGAGGAACCACTTTGGGTTGCCAGTGGGAGGAAAGACCTGAGGGGGAGGCCACAGAGCACGGTGGCAGGGAGTGGAGTGTACAGCCTTGATCCAAGGGTACCTGCAGCCCCAGATGCCACAGAAGTGGAAACTACCTGCACTCAACTGTGAGGCGCCCGCTGGAAGTGGGAGGCTGACATACTGCCCACGGGACACCCGCCTCTCCGGAACCACACTCTGTCCCTGAGTCCCAGAGATAGGCTGACTCAGGTTGGCTAGGTCAGGAGCGGCGACCAGAGGACATCCTGACCCAGGCTCATTACCACAGGATTTTAATACCAGTCAGGGAAGCGGAAGGTCCGATCTGGGCGGGGGTCACAGACTGCAGGAGCCAGACTGGGTCCTCACCAGCAGCGTGGTGGGCTAAGCGGCCCCTCAGGGGACGGGATGGTGAGGGCCCTGGGCAAGGGGAAGTTCAGCAAGACAGTGCAGTGAGGGAGGTGACGGGGAGGTGAGTGACGGGAGCCAGCTCCAGGAAGGAAGGCCACCACAGATACAGAAGCTGTAGGGTGTGTCTGGCCAGCCCGGGGGGGGGGGGGCAGCAGAGTGCTCAGGGACCTTCAGCTGCTGGCCGGCAGCCTTGGGGTCCAGTGATCCGAACTCGAAGCACATTGCAATGTGCTTTTCCACTAAGTCAGGGATTCAAAAATAAATTTCACTGCCAAGTGTGGCCTGACCCCTAGGTGCTGAGCATGTGCAGGTGTCGGGCCCAGCCCAGACTGGCTGTGCCGTGTGGCGACATCACAGCCATCTTGCACTCAGCCAAGGAAGTGAGCTCTCTGGGGCTGCCCAGTGTCCTGGACGAGGCCACACTCTACCCTTTAGGGTGCGCAGGCAACCAGGGCCCCTCCACAGAGCACCCTGTGCCGTGCCTGGCTCTGGTGCTGCACCAGGTCCGTGGACCAAACCCTTCGATGACCTCAGCTGTGACCTCACATCCCAGATGGACAAGCAGAGCCTGGGGCAGGAGAGCCCTGGACATCCAGGAAGTCCTGTGACCTGTGCAGTACCTGACAGCCCCTGGCAGGGCGGCATCCTGGTGTGGTCATAGCTTCCCCCTGGCACTTCAGGGCAAATCTCACCCCATCCTCCACCTTGGACCTTGACTCTAGTGACCCCTCTCAGACACCCTTCTAGGTGGATGCCGTCTGGCTTGGCCTTGTGGGACCCTGACTTTTGCCCTCTGTGCCTTCTGACCCACCCTGGAGACCCCAAGGGGTCCCTGAGGGGCCAACTACTGGTTGTCCTCCCTGATCCTCTTCTGTGGTGTCCCTGACCCGCTGTGGCCTCAGGTACCATTTCTTTAGATGCGTTTCCCACGCCAGTGACTTGGGTACAGTGGGTGTGTGGCCACTGCTGACCGCACAGCAGGCGCCTCTCCCTGCGCTCCCCTGGAGCGCCTCTCGGGCCCTCTGCTGTGGACAGGAGCCTGGGATGGGGGCTCTTCCAGGGAGTTCAGCCAGTGGTGCGAGGCCACCCCTCTGTGCGCCACAGAGCAGGCTGCGGGGACAGGGAAGCTGCGTGACTTTTCTTCCTCATTCTAAAACCATCAAAGCTACAATCGGAGGTATAACCACAGTACAAAACTAGTCCAGCATATACTTCATTTGCTGACAAGGGACCCTGGACTACAGACAGGGATGGCTTTCCCGGGGACATAAATGATGCCTCAGCTCCTAGGAGGCGGCACACGAGGAACAGACCTGCCCTTCCTTCGATTGATCCCCACTTCGCATCTGTGCCCGGGACTCTCACTCTGGGCGATGCGGTGCCCGCTCCCACGTCAACATGTCACAGACTGGCACCTCTGTGATGGGATAGGCTCCCCGCACACCTGTGGCCACGCAGCTCCCTGCCCTCCGCCTTGGGCCTGGCCCACACGGCGTCTACAGCACCCTGTGGCTGTGTTCTCCAGGTCCTTGTGGCCGGCTGGGGCCTCCTGAGCACAGGTACTCTGTGTCCTAAGGCCGCCTTGTGACCAAGGTGGCCCAGGGTCTGGTGAGCATGGGGACGGCCCCCCCAGGCTGATGGTAGCAGGGTCTCCCAGTTCTCATAACTCATCGGGGGCACCAGCTCCCCGGGCCGCACTTTCCAGCTGGAACCTGGGGCCTTTGCTCTGGGCCCAGGAGTCTAGGGGGACAGGAGGGGCCAGTGCACAGAATTTCTCTCTAAGACTTAAATAGTCGCATCTGGCACCTGACGTGTGAACAGGAACACCGGACCAGAAGCCAGGATCTCGTCCCCCACTTAGTGTTTTTGTCATTGAGGTG
The DNA here is from genome assembly GCA_004026965.1 of Petromus typicus. Taxonomy (NCBI): domain Eukaryota; kingdom Metazoa; phylum Chordata; class Mammalia; order Rodentia; family Petromuridae; genus Petromus; species Petromus typicus. The sequence goes on from PVIR01002716.1 coordinate 40,976, forward strand.
ACTACAGCCTTCTGTGCCTCAGTTTCCCTAATGGTAAAACACGGATGTAATTCTTTCCCTTCTCAGGGGCATCGTTCTGCGTAAGCTCTGGGCACTGAAGGCCTCATCTGTTCTACCCATGCACCAAAGGGAAACTGAGGCACACACCCACTGTGCATGGTGGCAGGGCAGAGGCCACAAAGCCCAGATGGAGGCTGGCCTCCTGCCCACACTCCTTCTGGTCGACCGCCTTGATGGCGGAATTAGAAATGGAGAACCTTTGGAAGAATATCTGCCTTCAGCAGTTGGTCCACAGCCAGATTTCCTTCTGGGACCCACATTCCCACCTGGGCGACCGGCACACTGGGTCACCTGAGTGCGTGATTGGTATTCTGCACACAGCAACCCGGCGGCTTCCAGAAATGGGCGGCATCGATATCCCCGCACAAACGCCCACGGGGTATGGAAATGCTCGGGTCCTTAACGATGTCATTAATACCGCGTCCACCTCCACCGGCCCTGAGCAGGCTGCCCGCTCCTCGGCGGCCATTCTTCATGCTGCGGTCCCACGACATTCCTGGAGGAGCTGGGGCTGCTAACTAGTCCTCCTGACACCCTTTCCTCGGATAACAATCTCTTCTGCTGATTAACTCCAGGAAGCTTCCCAGAGACCCTCCCCCAGGCGGTTTCCCAGTGGTGTCCACGTTAATTAACAGCCCGGTGGAGAGACAGCCTCAGCCAGCTCTTGGGGGGTTCACTGACCCCTGTCTTCCAGGAACAGTGGGGCCACCAATTGCGGGGCAGGATGGAGGCTGTGAGCTCTGGACCCACTGGGGTTCCTCTCAGGGAAGCTCGATTTTTGTAGCCAACTTTTTGCCCTTTGGCTGCATGAATCCAACGCCACCGCCGATGCTGCTGCTGCTGCTGCTGCTGCTCCAGGCTGGGGACACTCACTGCCACAGACCTGCATCGCCCCAGGTGCATGCCCAGGATGGCACCTGTGCCCCTTTGGCATGAGGATGAGCTCCCAGCCCTGATGGGTGCCAAGACCCTCCATGCTCTAGCTCCTCCCACACTGGACACTTACAACAGAGCCCACTCCCACCCCCCGGCTGGAAATGAGGCACCAGGAAATGAGGTGCCAGAAGAGACATAAGTGAAACTAACAGTTAAACATCTGTCCCACTCCGGGAACATCGGGAACTAAAATGCGGCCCTGTGGCCCTCCTGCAGGCGTCTGGTCACCGGGGCAGCCACTGAGTGAGGGAGGTGGGGAGCGGGGATGCCCCACACCCTGGCCTGGAAAGGGGCTGGGTACGGTTTATTTCTGGAACCTTCCATCTCACATTTCCCAGTTGGGACTGTGGTTGGCTGGGTGATGACAACGCGGGAGGCTGGAGAGGTTACCCACAAACAGGGAGTGCCACTGTAAAGTTCCCAGGCATCCCTCGTCCTGGGCACAGGCTGTGTCTCGCACCTGTGGCCACAGGGCCTCCAAAGACAACCCAGCACATGTAGAGGCTGATGCAGGAGGATTGCAGGCTGCTTGGGCAGATTTGCAATTTAGCAAGACTCCTAAAAATATAAAATTTAATGTCCCTTGGGTGCAATGCAGGGGTCCCTGGGAAGAAAGTTATAACGGATGCTCTCTGCAGTACATCTTGCTTCTGTACTATGATGGCGAGGCTAGTGGCACGATGCCAGCCCCTGTGAAAGGGCTCAGGAATAAGTCACCCAGCTGTACACTTGGCACACATTTCATTACTAATAAAATAAAGAGTTCTGGAACCTTCTGCAAGTGGTCAGGAAAGCGAGGGCTGGGTGGTCCCTCCAGAGAAGTTCATCTGCTGCTGCGTGTGGCTCCTAACCCCAGCTGAAGACTTCACGCTGCAGATGGCGGAGCGGCGCCGGCTCATTCCAACTCCACCGGAGCACAGCAGGACCTGGACCGGCATCCGTGCTGCGAGGGCCCCCTGGCTCCTCTGCTGCGATGTCCACGTCCGCGCAGCACAGAGCAGGCTGCACAGCTGGGGTTGGATGCAGCCGGAGTTGGGCTTCTGGTTTTGCCCACACAAGATGGTGACACAGGAGCGGCAGGCACGTGCTGGCATCACCTTACCCTTCTCTCCACACACCATCCTCACCTCCACCACAGGACTCGGGACGTCAGTACCGCCACGCAGGGCCTGGGTCAGGACCGAGGGGCACTGGTGACTGCTTCTCGTGGTCCCTGGAGGGGACCTCAGGGGCTGGAATTCGGGGAATGCACAAATGTCCGCCCTCTGGCTTTGTCAGTGGACCAGTGTGGCTGGCACTGACCAGCACCCAGTGTGAGGGCCTCCGGGGTCCGGCCAGCCCTGCAGTGCCTCTGCCTCCCGCTGAGGACATTCTGCCTGGCTGGAGCTCGGCAGCTTTCTCCTTTCTGTGGCCAACTCTACCGCCTGGTGTTTGGCTGTTAAATTCCTCCTCCTGTTGAGAAAAATCTACTTCCCTGCAATTTCCTCTTTCCACTCTGACCTTCACAGAGAGGCAGAGTCGATCCAGTTTCTTTCCTGAGAATTCTTGCTGACCCTGAAGCCCACCTTCCTCTAAAGCAGGCATCCCACTCTCCTGGGATGTGACGGCTGGACGCCTCCAGGTCCTGGTCCCCCGCTCGTCCTACACACTGCTCCCTATCTTCCCGGGGAGACCCCTGGGGTTGGGGTGCAGGGTTGCAGGGGTGCTGCAGCCTCCGTGTGCACCTCCTCAACAGACTCCAGGAAGGGCAGAGGTTGGGGTGTTCTGTGGGCCTCCTGGGGCTCCCTGCATCCAGCAAGACAGAAAACCCAGACTCCAGCACCCCCCCTCTGCCCTTGGCTCCCTCGGTGCCAGTCATTGCCTGGACCTTTGCGCTCGCTGGTGATGCCAACCCTGACACCACTGGGCACAGCACATCTGTCCTTGGGAGTGGTCTGGACGGGGTGTGGCTGCAGGGACCAGCTCAGCCTCATCTCAGAGCTTCCCAAGAGGTCAGCGGAGGTCATCCTCTCCCAAGTCCTCTCCAGGTGGCAGAAGCAGTGGGCAGCGGGCACCCAGGCACCCAGGCTTCTCCCCACGCTCCTCCCTAACAAGGAATCTGTACTGCTGGCTGGGGCCACTGGCCTCTGGCTGTATTAGGACCTGTACTGTAGCTCAGAGGGTCAGCGTCCAGGATAGAGCCCTCCTCCGCCAACCAAATATGAGGGAGGACTGTTCATATAGACAGGCCGAGGGGGTGGAGTCATCTATGATTGGTCAGAATTTCAAGCATGACAGGGTAGTCGTCGAGGATTGTCCAGAGGGCAAAGTGGGCTGAGATTGGTTGAAGTTTCAAGCTATTTCAGCCGGAAGTCACACGGTAGAGTCCTCCCAGAGTGCTCTAGGCTCCAGGCTGCTGATTGGCCCAAGTTCAGTCTTGCTGTGGTCCAGGAAGACGTCAACCAGGGGCGCTGGGGTGCTGAGTGGAGGTCAGGGGAACGCACAGCTGGAGCTCCGATCCGAGCCAAGTCCCTTTGCCGGGGAGGGAGAGGCTATTCCTGGTCAGTCTCAGTCTGAAGCCAGCTTCTCTCTGCTCTGTTTTGCTTTGTAATGTGGATAATGTGTTTATCATCCCAAACTGGTCCAAGTGCAGCCCCGCTGAAGAAGACATACGCACTTTCCTGGTGCTGTGTGTGTGTGTGTGTGTGTGTGTGTGTGTGTGTGTAGCATTGGGGATATGAGCTAGGGAGTCATGTGCCTGGTGCTGTGTGTGTGTGTGTGTGTGTGTGTAGCATTGGGGATATGAGCTAGGGAGTCATGTGCACTACACAAGCACTCGGGCACTGAGCCACACCCCTACTCCGTGTAAGTTTCAAGAGCAGCTTTCACTGAATGGGCAGGTGTGGCCTCTGACTCCGTCCCCAGCTCCACCTCCCACATCCGGCAGCTCTGGGCTTTGCTGTCTGTCCTGGGTCCTCTGTTCTACCGTTTGGTCTCCAGGGATCCGCCCCAGCGCTGTGATCTCCTTTTCTTCTTGTGTACTTGCTTCCGTGGCCCCCTTCCCAGGAAGTCTGAGTTTCTGCAAAGCTGTTCAGGTTATTTTCAATCTGATTTTAAATCCGTGACGTTGTCCTACTCGTCACACCTAATTTCCTGGACATAGCAGAACAGAACCCGCAGCCCAGCTCCGTGCAGGGTGAGGCCCCAGGCCTTGAGTGTGGGCAGGATGAGCTCTGAGCCCATGTTTGGATGTGGCCACTTGCCAGTCCTGCCCCAGGGATCCCGCCCACTCCCGGGTGGAGGAAGCTCGCAGCCCTGTGTCTGCATAAGGCTCTGCGCCTTCCTTTGCTCCACCAACCCTGAGCCGGAGTGACAGGCCCTGCTCCTGGCTGAGCCGTGAGGATCTCTCTGTCCCCGCTGGAGCCGTGACTGTCACTTCTGCGGCGGTGGCTGCTCATCAGCTTTAGGCCCTGAGAGGCCCACAAGCGACAGCAGTGTGAACACCGAGGGGCCAGAGGCCGTGGGCCGCATGGCCCTCCCTTCCGACCACACAGAGGCAGCTGGGCAGGACAGGGTCAGCAGGGCTGAGCTCTGAGACTGGACATAAGGTCGGGGAGACAGCTCCGGGCCCCTGGGGGGGCTGACAGCTGCCTCCAAGGCCAGGGTGGAGCATCTGGTTGTGGCACGTGTGGGGCAGAGGAGGGCGGCTCAGCATGCTGGGGGACGCAGGTGGCCCAGGGAGGCAATGCCTGCTGTGCCTCGCTTGGTCCTGGCCAGAACACCTCCTCTGTCCCCAGGTCAGTCCAACACCCCCAGGAGGGGTGGCCCCAGCTGGGGCCACTGCCGGTGCCCCTTGAGTCAGCAACACTATGTGAGAAGCCACCCAGACCCCGCCATCCCTCAGCAGCAAATATTCACTTCCACCTCTGGCCTCTGGGCTGGCATCTCCTCTGCATCCTGCCGACAGGGCAGCCGGGAACAACTGGAATTGATTTCTCACAGTTTCAGAGGAGAAACCTGAGATCATCAAGCGGGGAAGTCACTGGGGAGGGCCTGGGAACTCCGGACAGGAACCAGGAGGAGGATCAGCTCTCGGCACGGTGCCACAACTGCCCCCGGGGCAGTCACGCCCCGGGGATTACCCCACTGTCACTCGGGGTCATCCCCCCGGGGACATCTCCCCCTGTCCTTACGGCACCGGGCCACAGAGGTGACTGCTGGTGTGACCTGTGGACGCCACCACCGTGGTCCGCCTCGCTCCCCTGCCAGCCTGTCAGGGATCAGCTGGCGGCTTCAGGGGCTCACACAGGCCTTTGATGCCACCACACTGGGTCACTGACTCCATCTGACGGCAAGACCTGGAGGAGTGGAGAAGCCAAGGCCACGCTGCTGGAGCCCTCCGAGTGGCAGTCCTGGCCCCCTCCACACTGTCGCCATGGAGCTGCCCTTGGGGGCCCAGGTTCCCCGGCTTCTGCAGGGCTTTTCCCTGGGAGCTCCCAGGTGCAGATGGTAGGAAGCTGCTGTGAGGTCAGGTTTCTGCCTCAGAATGGTGGTGGGGACTACACGGACCCCTGGCTGATTAAGCGAGGGACGGTTCATGCCTGTGCAGCTATGACTATGTTCCGATCACACTGACCACGGAGGGGAGTATTGACTGAGCCTGAGTCTTGTTAACTGCCGGCTGAAAAGCACCTGCACCTCATAACCCCGACAGTGGCCTAGCTCTACTCAGCCCAACAAAGTCCGGTGTGGATGTTTGCGTGGAGCCTGCACTAACGCACCGCTAATTGCTTCTCTGGATGGGGCTGTTAGGCCTGCGCTGCACTGGAGCCTTGCAATTAACATTTTGTTCTCTGAAAGTCTGCCAAGCTCAGAGCCCTGCCAAGTGCCAGAGCTCTGGGCTGCGAACCTGCGTCCTGTCGCCAGTGGCTAAGGTCTTCGGGTGTCTCAGGCTCCGGGTCAGCCTGCAGCTGTCAAGCCAGGCGCGTGGAACATTTACACGTGTCCTTGCGGGGATGACAATTAATCTTGCCCAGGCCTGAACTGGCCTGCCCTCTCGTGACATGGATGCACACCGCGTGTCCCCACACCGGAGAGGAGATAGATGTGGCCTTGAGCAGTGCGTGGCTCCTGAGCGCCCTCCTGTGGGCCTGACTTCCCCGCCAGAGCCCTGGCTCTCACCCCCCTGGCCTGTCTTTCATCACGCCCACCTGCCTTTCACAGCAGGCTCCGTGCTTGCCCTGATGGCAGAGGACCAAGCCCTGGCAGCCCAGGGGACCCTAAGCGCGGGCACTCACACTGCCTCTGCTTCGTGCGTCCAATCAAGTTTCTCACCCTGGAGGTTGAAGCCCTCGGTGCCCCTTTTCCAAGACCCTGCCGGTCTACTCCCCTGCCCATTCCCGCTGCGTGTGGAGCCCGGCGCTGCTGCCCTATTCAGAGCTCACTGCCCTTCCCAGAGTGGACCTGGCCTTGCCACATAGACCTCAGTGCGGGCCTCTTCATCTCCTAGGATAGTGTCCAGGGTGCCCTTGGCCTGCGCTGCCTTTGTCACCTGCACTTCTCGAGGACACCTGCTTTGAATGGTGGTCACCTCGCAGCGTCCCTGCTGTGCTTGGGGGAAGAGGCACCAGGTGACCCAGGAAGGTGCTCAGGCCCCGGTCCTCTGACCCCGCACTTGGAATCCCCATGCTGGGACCACACGGTTCCTACCGAGTAACCACACGTGCCTCAGCAGGAGCTGGAAGAAATGCCACCCCGTGCAAGGCGGGGTCCTCCCTCAGTGTGTCTGGCAGGCAGTGACGTTTCTCCAAACAGTTCATTTCCCAAGCACCTGCTCATGGACTCGTGAGCTGCTTGGTGCAGGGCAGAGCAAAGCGATGCCCACCCACGCCCTGTGGGGCCCGAGTGTCCCACACACCAGTGTCTCTCACGGCCCTCCTAGGCTCAGCCGCACTCCTCCTAGGTGACCACACACCTCCTCTGGCACTGCCCAGTGGAGCAAGCAGAGAGGAGGCTGCCTTTGCCACCACTCAGCTGGTGACTTGGTGATGATGTGCAGCTGGTGGGGGTAGGACATCCAAGAAAAGGGTCGGGCCTGTCTGAGAGTCACAGCCGGTGGGACACCAGCCTACACCTCTGCAACCCTGACTGTGGCTGTGTGCTCTCTGCACACCTCGTGTGTGGCCCCGGAGACAGAGTGTGAAGATGGCCTCCGAAGTCCCAGGAAACAAGACAGAAAACCCTTTCTTGAGCCTGGACCCAGCACTCTTTCAGTATTGCATCTTCTCTGCTTGTTGAGAAGGAAAACCTTCTCACCCATTGAGCTCTAAATCAGAGCCTATCTGGGGACAGACGCTGCAGCAGTAAGGCCTGTGAGGCAGGTGCCCACACAGCTCCACCCAGACTCCTGCCAGTAGCACAGCTGTCTGCCCGTGGTCTGCAGCCTCTGAGCGTCAGGACCCGCCTCAGACTCCAGGGAGGAGAGGGGAGGAGGCCTCTGAGGGCAAGTGCTGACAGACCCGCACACAGCATTCCAACCTCCCCGCACTCTCGCCAAAGGAGGAGGAAGGGCTTCTCCAGGCGCCAGACGGCCACAGCCCCAAGTGGACATCAGAGCCCCGGTCTCAGCCAAGAAGACGAAGATAAGGGGGGTTTTCACAGCTCATCAGAGCCTCAGGACCTCAGAGCCCCAGACACTCTCCGAGGCCGAGGGCTTCCTGGAAGATGCAGTTGTCATGGTGATTATGTGGATCAGTAACAGGGAGAAAGGCTGGACCCCAACCCTCCCGCCTTACTGGGCTTCCCTGCCCAGCGCAGGCCGGGTGTGGTCAGCACACTCCACTTGGACCCCACGACCATGGTCCCCCTTACCTCTCTAGTCCACAGCCATGGGACCTGGCTCTCTCATTCTGCCCTGGCATTGTCCTGATGGCAGAAATGACCCAACTTGGGTGCTGACCAGGACCATCTTCCCCTGCGACCAAGAGCTGCCCTCTGAGAAGCCAAGAGAGACCCCAGTAGCTGGGGTTCTCTGCAGACGAAATGTGTAAAGAAGGTATGTTTGCAAGTTCATTGGGTTATTCTGAGTCTTGTCCTTCTTATCTGTATTTGTATTGTAGAATTGGTTTGAAAATTTCTACAAAAAGTTCTGCTTGGCTGGGGCCGGGGATGTAGCTCAGTGGTTCCAGCTCAGCGGTGCAAGTGCGAGGGCCTAAGTTCAGTCCCCATTAGACACATTAACAATGCTGGGCATGGAGACTCACGCCCACCAGCAATCAGTACCACATACCACAGTGCCGAGAGTGGTGGCTCACACCTGTAATCCCAGCACTCAGGAGGCAGAGACAGGAGGATTGCAGTGAGTTCTAGGCTGAGCTCAGATCCAGCCTGGACTACAAAAGCAAGACCCTGTCTCAAAAAATATATATATATAGAAAGAGGAAGAGGCTGAGTCCCAAGGCCCTCTTAAGGCCACATCCCAACTGTCTGGAGATTTCCACCAGGCCTCATCTCTCAGGGGTGCCCCCCAAGGCCCCAGCCTTTGGCACATGGACTTGGGGGCATTACAGACTACAGTGGAATCCTGCATGTCTTAAATCTGTCCCCAGGCATGAAGTTGTCCTTGCAACTTTAAATAGGAGCAGTTTTAAAGTTTTGTCTGTTCTCATTCCAAAGATATAGAAGAGTGATCAGAAGTGTCCATCCCGGAATCTGTGAAGTTGCCAAATCTGTATGTTCTTCTTGAGCAGCAGTGAGACGGCTTCGATCCATTTTCATCTCGCTGGTTATGATGCTTCGCTCCGATGTTCTGATGACTTGGCGACCACCTGCTAAGCATTTCTAACATGCAAGGTTCAGGATACTGGCCTGCCCAGTTTGCTTCCGTGGTCATCATGAGGCCGGAGGACAGGACTTTGATGGCCTCACACTGGGCTGGGAAGCATTTTGCTCAGCTTTACACTTCGAGCGTTTCATACAATTGGTGTTTTGCCCCCCAGCACGTGTGCCAGGCTTTGTAACAAGACAACTCCGTGTGTCTTGAGCTGGAACTCCCCCTCCGATCTTGCATTTCTTGTGTTGGTTTTTCCAAGTCCCTTTCATGCATGTTCTCTGTGGAGAACATATGGTATGAACTTGCTGCTAGTGTTTTCAGTGCCTTCTGCACTGCTGAGCATGTTTCCTAACTATTTCCTCATCAATTTCTCCAAAAGTGTCTCATCGATGCCAGTGTTTTCACATAACCATTTCTGACTTTGTTCATTTCCTCCGCTGTCCATTTTCTATTTCATTAATTTCTCCTGACATTTTTCTGATTCTTCCTCTTTTCCTTTCTCAGGTTTAATTTGCTTTGTCGCATAACTCCCCACAGTAGAATTACACTTAATTTAATTCATGAATTTCTTTTTTTAAATCTAAAAATAAAATTTATAAGTCTGCTTCTAAGCCCTGTTACCTGTGTCCTCCACAGTCTGATGGATTATGTATTCATTAGCATACTGTTTAATTTTTTTTCTCATACCCTTTGTGCATTCCCTTGTTGATCCATGAATTATTTAGAAGTTAACTGGTCATTTCCAAATTCAGAGGTGTTTTGCATAACAATGTTGTTATTTATGTCTACTTAAGTCCCTGGTGATTGGAAAAATATAAGTCGCCGCTCTCTGTCCCCTGCACTTGAGTGTAGTCTGTTTGGCGGCTGTTGTGGGCCGAGCCCTGAGCCCTTCCTTCCTAGGAGGAGCCAGAGCTCAGGTGTGACGTCGAGCACAGGTCTTCTTACCTTACTGACTTTATTAGCACAGTCTTCACATCCGTGACCTGTTTGGTACCAGAGGAGGACTACAGAAGGCCCTGCTGTCACGTGGACTTGCTTTTCGTTGTAACCCCATGGCATTCTGCTTCCAGCATTTGACCCGTGCGTCATCCACCTGTCTGTCCTCTCTGCGTGCTGCGCAAGCGTCTTCAAGATCACTATATTTCCTAATGAGCTGAGCTTTTTCCCATTTTAAAATTCTCCTTCTTCTACCTAGAACTGCTTCTTCTCTTAAACTCCTTTCTGATATTAATGCGGCCACCGGTGTTTTTATTATATGTCTTTTTACTTCTTTTAGCTCTTCTTTGTGTGTTAATTGTCCTGCCTGTAAAAAGCATAAAATCAAGTCTTGCTTTTCATCAGTTCTGTCTCTGACTTAATTAGAGCATTTATATTTATAGTGATATTTGATTTCCTTTGTCTGGTTTTCTTGTCGTGTTCAGTTTTGCCCCTCAGTTCTTGCCCCCCCATCCTGCCTTATTTTGGATTAATCAAGTCATTTTACTGCTTCTCCCTTCTCTTGATGTATTGTGGTTTTAATTTTTTGAAATGTTTCATATGAAATAGAATATAGCAACGTAAAGTATACGTAAAGTATGAACTTTGCTATCATGATGGAGATTCATAACTTCTGACCACCTCAAAAGTCGCACAAGCTTTCAGATGTTGTATTTTCTACATTTCCTGGATAAGTACTTAGGATTGGAACTCAGTAGACGTGGCTCTTCCTCAGCAGACTGCGGAGAAGTTTCCCGTCGAGGCTGCCCTCCTGCTCCCACCAGCCGCTGTGAGGCTCAGGGGCTGCACTCAGCGGCCCAGTGTCTCCCATCCTCGAGTCCAAACTGTTGTAATACTTGTGACCCAGTGTCTTCTTAAGGCTTTAATTTGCATTCTCCTAAAGCCTATATTGTAGCTTGACACAAGGCCACTATGCGATTCTGTGATTTATTTTTCCCCTCCAAGGGCCAACACTCAGCTTACCTGTGCTGCCCCTCTTACTGACTGCCGGCTGTGGGCTGCGGGAAGCACAGGGCTCTCTGTTGTGCATGTGAATATAAATTCCTTGCCGGGCCAGGGATGTAGCTCAGTGGTTCCGGCGCCTGCCTTGCAAGCACAGGATCCTGTGTTCAATCTCTGATAACTACATACAAGAATGCCAGGTGTGGCGACTCACACCTACCAACAACCAGAACTATGTACCAGTGCTGGGCGTGGTGGCTCAGGCCTGTAATCCCAGCATTTAGGAGGCAGAGGCAGGAGGATTGCTGAGTTCAGGGCCAGCCAGAACTGCAAGCAAGACCCTGTCTCAAAGAAAAATTAATTAATTAATTAACTAAATAAATAAATAAATTCCTTGCAGACCATTTGCTGAGATATTAATCCTTTCCCATCTAATTATCCTATAACCTTTGTCAAAACCCATTGCCCGTATTTCTCTGGGTCTGTCTCTGTAATTTCTGTTTGGTTTTGTAGGCCCAGGTGCCCATCACTCCCCTACTACCTCCTTCTCAGCGCAGAGCTAAATGTTGAGGACAAGGATGTAGATCAGAGGCACTGCACCTGCCTGGCAAGCACAAGGTCCCGAGTTCGATTCCCAGACCTGCACAGAAAAGGGAAACTTCTCTGGAGTTCCGTCCCGAGGACAGGCGGGGCGGGCTTGGACCTCTGTTCTTTCGTTCTCTTAGCTGCTCTGTGGGTCAGACAGTTAGTTCCTTTGTATTCCCAAGTAAGCTCAACTCAACTTGCCCATTTCGGTCAAAGCCTCCCCAGGGATACTGCGGGAAGCTGCACTCAATCTCAGATAAATTTATTGAAACTAACAGCTCCGTGAAGCTCGTCTGCTCAGGGCGAGGCTGTGCCTCCCCACGGACTGAGCTCTGTCGCTGCAGCATGGTCACCCGGCAGAAGGAACCACATGTGTGTCTTTTCTGGCAAAAGGCCCTAAAGGGACACGACTGAGCAGTGAGATGGGGGGTGACCCCAGCTCCTCAATGTGGACACTGTCTAATCAAACTCATCATTAAACCAGCACCTAAGTATTAAAAAGAAGAGCAAGTGATGAGAACTGATCCCTACAAACAGCTATGAAATTTGAAAGGAGCAAGAGGAGAGGGCAGGACAGACGGACACAGCCTACAGGACGGCAAGGCCAGGTCCCCCTTAACGCAAGCTGTAAGCGGACTGGACCCTACACAGATGGACACAGCCTACAGGACGGCAAGGCCAGGTCCCCCTTAACGCAAGCTATAAGCGGACTGGACCCTACACAGATGGACACAGCCTACAGGACGGCAAGGCCAGGTCCCCCTTAACGCAAGCTGTAAGCGGACTGGACCCTACACAGATGCACCATAAAAAAGAGAAAGCGAGGAGCAAGAGCTCACTGCCACCATTGGCAGCAAAGTCTCTTCGGTTCAGGGAAATGTGTGGTCTAGGAGCCGAGCGAAGGAGCAGGACATTCTCTGCAAGCCGCGACGAGCCAGCAGGACGGCTGTTTCGTGTGGGGAAAAGGAGACGCACCTTGAAGCTGCATCTGAGGGCAGAGAAGGTAACTGCCATGAGGGAGAGGCCCCTGGAGGCTCTTCCAGATGTGCCACGTGTCCACCCAGCCACCCCAGGGAATGATGCAGACGGCCAGCCACAGAGCCGCAGGTGGAAACAGACACCGCACAGTTGCTGACTCCAGCACCCGATGCTGCAGGCAGACAGGACATCCAGGAAGAAAAGCAGCCAAGAAACAGCAAACTGGAGAACAAGCCCAGTGCACCAAAGAGACACACGCAGGACCTGTCGCCCCCCAGCAGAAGGTACTTTGTCCTCAAACGAGTCCAGAATGTTCTGCAGGGTCAGCCACTCATCAGGTCACAAAACAGCCTGGGCAAATTAGAGAAAAATCGGAAGGTACAGAGGCCTCTCCAACCATGGGTCTGGTAAAGAACAACAGCCAGAAAATAGGAAAATTCCCCAGAGGAGCTGCAGGGCCAGTAACAGGGGCACGGACACGGTCACAGTGCATGCCACATACCAATTCCCCCAAAACGTGGGGCACAGAGGGGAGGGCTGGATCCAGAGGCAGGTGAGGAGGTTGGTTAAAGTACTTCATATCATCCACCAAAACAAAACTCATTAATCTCTGTAATCAAGTTGCACTGATAAATACGTGAAAAAAGAAAGAAAAAAACATAAACAACAAAGAAAAATACACAGGCACTAACAGCACCCTCTTAAAAGACCACTGAGTCAACAGGGAAACCGAAGGGAATCTAAAAATTCTCTCGGAGATGATTGGAAATATAAGCACCACTTAGCATAATTTTAGAAGCAATGCTAAGAGGGAAGTTTAGGTGATAAATACATCACAATAAAAGGGAATATCTCAAAAGACTAATTGATACTTCTAGAAATTAGAATAAGAACAACCAAGCACGAGACTAGCAGAGAGGAGAATATAAACATCAGAGAAAAAATAATGCAAACAGAACAGAAAAGCTGGACAAAACCTCGACAAAACAGGTTTTTAGGAAAGGAAATGAACAGAAGCGACAACTCCTCGCTGGGTGGATTTATGTTAATTTCGGTAACTGTAATTTTTGAATTGCTCCTTCACTTGTTTGTCCTCAAAAGTGATTTTTTGCATTTTTAAAAATTACTCTATGCTGTATAAAAGAACAGTAGAAACTGCATATTTTTGGTTGCTGTCCTTTTACATATTTTTTTACAGGACATCTATCTGACGGCTGAGGCCAGTGACAGATTTTATTTATTTCCTGTCTCTGCTTTTACAAATTACCCAGAGTCAGGGGCTTAAACCAACACAGATTTAGTTCTTTCCCATTTGGAGGCCGCGAGTCTGAAGTGGGCCGGGGGTGGAGGTCCAGGGCCAGCAGGTCGCCTGGTCCCCGGTGCTCAGCTCCTCCCCGCACCACCCCACTACACAGCCCTGGTCTTCTCTCCATGCCCCATTTCTGGATCTCTCACTCCTGCATTCAGGCCCAAGTGGCTCAACGCAAGCCGCCAGGTCACAAGCGCCACCTCTTGATATCCTAGACACATCGGAACTCAGGCCTGGGGGTGGGAGGCAGAACTCTCACACGGGACATTTTCTGCAGCTTCGCTCACTGTTCAAGTCCCTCCTGAGAGTCCAGTTGAGCTGCAGGAGCCAGCAGGGGGGAAGGGGACTCCAAAAAGTTAAGGGTGTTTTTGTTTAGAGACCAGTGGCTTCTCCAAACATCCGCCAGTCTGGGCCATAATGGCTGTCTCCCTATATGTGGGTCAGAATACACAGATGCTGGCTCAGAAGGTCAATGTCCAGGCTCTGCTCTGCTGAAAGGCAGGGACAGCCCAGCCAGGAACACAAGCAAGCCGGGAGGTCTCCCCCTCTCCTTCTTGTCAAAGCAGAGGGCCGTGTACACCCGGCACAAGGAGATGGTGGTTGGTGACAGTGGAAGCCCTCACTGCTCAGACCTGGCCTGAATTTGGTGCATTCTTTTCCCTTCACCAAAAATGATCATTTGTAGTTTGTTTGGGGGCAAACAGACCTGAGATGCCGGTAGCTCTGGGACAGGGCTGAGTCTGTTATTAGCCAGCTGTCTTGTGCCCACTTTGTCTGCTGTCCCCTCCCTGGCCGTGGTGGTAGCTGCCACTCCACATTCCTCCTTCACCCACGGACAAGACTTTGACACATCCTGCCACTCAGCCAGCAGGAGGAGCTGCCCCCTGCCCTCCTCCACCTTGGCCTGATTGTCCTGAGGTATAGAAGGAACACTTGGGCTAGGTCCCTCCCTTTGGGAGGTGACATCTTCCAGATCCTCTCCTCCTGCCGTCCACATGGAACTCTATGTGTGGCGTGGCTTCATGGCTTTGCTACAGTCTCACATCACTGAGTGGGAGACTCTGACCTAAGTTCTGCACCATCTCTTTCCGGGGTGAAGCCAAAGTAGGTGCTTCTCCACCTGCACGGTGCTCAGTTCCTCCAGAGCCCAGTATTCCCAGGAGCTTTCTCCTTTTCCTATCTCAGTCCTCCTTCCGACACTATATGTGCGGAAGCCATGTTCACTGTGTAATAGAGCAGTGCCTTCCACTCCAGTATAGGTTGAATGAGCTACAATAGGTCAAAGGAAGCGTCTTCAAGTTGCCCAGCATCCCTGCAGCATGACTGGCAGGCCAGGCATGGCCACGCTGGCCCCTTTCTTCACATTGGCTCCCTCAGTTTCCCATCGTCCGCATCACCATCCTCAGAAGATGGTGAATCCTGGGGTCCTTGGCACAAGACATGGAAAGTATAAGCCTGCCGGATAGACACACCCCAGAATGCCTATCATTCATGTCTGCTCAAGAAGCTAACACTCAGGCTATATCATCCGTAGTAGTCCATTTCCTGTTATTTTTCCTCCACAAGCTGATTCTTAGGGAGAAAAGAGGCTCATTAGCTCACAGTTTGGAAGGCTGAAAACTCAAGACTGGGCAGCTCCACCTGGTCTACCTCCAGTGAGGGGCTTCCAGCCACCCTGACACATGGCAGATGACTTCACAGTGAGGCCCTGTGGGAGAGGAAGGGACCCCTTGGAGAGACTAGAATCGGAGTGCGTCCAGGCTAGTTCTTGCTCTCAGGGGAACTGACCAGGGTCCTGAAAAGCTACCGGTCTAGTGAGCAGGGCCCTATGTGCTCATTACTTTGACCTAAGTCCATCCCTTAATGGTTCCATGACCTAAGGCTGCCACCCGCCCCAGGACCAAGCTTCCAGATCATGAAACTCTGGGTGACAAACCACAGATCTGGTGGCCATGGGAGGTGGAGTCAAGAACTCTGACTGACTGAGCCATCTGTAAGCAGCAGGTGTGTGTGGAGGGGTGACCCTAACCCGAGGGAGGTGACAGTCAGGGGAACCCATGTTCACCTCTGGAAATGGGTTGGAAAGACACTTCCCACAAGAGGTACATGTCCCCTTGTCATGTTTTTATCTACATTAGCCAGCTCTCTGTCCTTGGGACAAAATACTTGAAATAATAAGCTTATGTTGTCCCAGGCTTCAGTCCATGGTGGCTTGGGCCTGAGACTGAGCTGCAGCTGAGAAGAAAGAGACAGAGTCTCAACATCACCTTCATGGACAAGGCCCCGATGGCCCGATTCCCTCCCATGAGATCTGATTCCTCCAAGTTCCTCCACAAGGATTCGGGGACCAAACCTTCACAAAGGAGCAACTGGGCGAGAGTTAAGATCCAAAACTATAACATTCTCATCTAAAGAGAAAGAAAAAGTGTTTAAAATGATAAAACCCACCCTAAGCCCAGCCAGCAGAGTATAAGCTGCTGCTTTCAGAGGGCTTCTGTGAGCTGCCACTTCTCTGTGTCACATGCACAGAATTGTGATGGACCCTGCAGGAAGGTGTGCCCATGTGTGTCAATGCCTGCCACAGGTGGTTTCCTACAGCGGGCAGTGCCCAGGGCAAGCAGGAAGCACCTCATTCACATGCAAACTCTGGAGCCACCCTCTGGGTAAAGCCCCTTCATACTCCTCTCCGGTAAGTTGTTCCCTCTTTAAACAGTAGTTTCTTGGTCCTAAAATGGAATTCAGTAATGACAGCTCCCCCACAGAGCTGCAGGGAGAGTTTGCCAAGGGGACTTGTGAGGTTTACAGAGTGTGCCTTCTGGAGTGTCCCTCCTTCCCCTGCTGAGCGTTTACCACTGCTGTGTGGTGACGCGCCACACATCGGAAGAGCACTTTGGGGAGAAAACAAGACATTCTGCTTCTAACTGGGACCAAAGTCAGAAACCATCAGTGACTTATTTTTGATAAAGGCGTGAAGGGGAACAGAGCCTGGGGTGGGCAGAGGCACTGGGAGGCACAGCCCAGCATGTGCCTCTCCCCCAAATCCCACATAAAAGCAGTGTAATGAGCTGGCAAACTGGAGGGTTGCTTGGAAAACATTGAAGAAGGTGGCTTGGGTGGCCACAACCACGCACAGCCTGGTGAGTCCGGGACACTGGCCTGGGTGGGAGATACGGGTCAGGAGCCAGAGCGTGTTAAGGGGACGGGTGACCTCACACACCCTGCCTCCAGAGGCTGGGGTGGCGCTGGCGCAGAACCTGACGCTGCCCGCACTCACGGCCAAGGAGAAGCGGAGCCCGCAGCCTGAGACGGTTTAATCTGCAGGATCGGAGCTGCGCTGATGGGAACTCACCTCGTGGGTCTGATCCAATCAACCACACTGAAACAGAACTCAGAAGGCATCAGCGGCTGGCCAGGATGGTGCTATAGAGAAATGTAAGGAAATTGGTGAAATAGCCGCTGACATCACAGTGCAGATGCTTTGGGCACTGCATCCTGGCATCCCCAGCAGGGAGCAAAGGGCAGGCCCTGTGGGACATAGCTCCACTGACAAGGAAAAAAATCCAGTACTGTAGAAATCACCATTTCATGTTTCCCACGAGTTAGTGGATCTGCGTGTGCAGCACCCGTGACCACGCCACCGCCCTCTTCAGGGGACCGTGCTCCTGGGTGAGCTGGGGCGGGGAGTGCAGAGCCTGAGGGTGACCCCAGGAAGCAGTGTGACCCGCAGAGACCCAGGGGCAGAGGAGCAGGCAGGCCTGAGTCCGATCCAGCAGATGGCGCGGGAGGGAGGACGTGCAGTCAGCTGCTGATTAGAAGAGGCAGAGACCGTGGAAGTCCGCTGAGATGAAGCCATTGGGGCTACTGATGCGCAGGGAGATGGGAAGAGAAACGAGGAAAGGATTGATCCAGAAGCCCCAGAGCTGGGTGGGCGTGTGTTCCTCAGACAGGAGATACTCATGGATCAATCAGGGGTCTCTGAAGGGACCGATATATGATATGATACGATATGATATGATACGATACGATACGATACGATACGATGTAATATGGGTTGATCAGTGAGGCTTATGATGGCCGCTGGCAGAGCAGGTGGTGGAACAGCACAGAATCAGTGTGCGCCGAAGGCTGGAGGGTCCAGGCTAGAGCTGGTGAGCCTGGTGCTCCCTGCAGAGTCTGGTGCAAGTCTGTGTGGAGAAGCCAGAGTTTGCACCAGAAGACGGAAGGGACTGGGGACAAACGTCGATCCAAGGATGAAGGTGAGCCCGAAGCTGCTCTGACACTCAGACCACCTGCCCCTTCTTGCCGCTGTTGTGCCACCATTTGCCTTGACGTGGGACGGTGCCTCAGGCCCCTGGCACTTGGGGTTCATGACAAACACAGCTTTCTAATTGCATGACATGTTGGAAATCTCGGGTGCAAGGTTTCGGAAGTGAGCTGGACCCGCACACCTCAGCCCGACCCCCACCACAGAGCGGAGATGCCGGGGTCTCCCCGAGCAGGGCCTGTCCCCTTGCTGAAGGGCCTGGCTCCCCCACGGGCCTTCTGCAGTGGTGCTGGCCGCTCATCCAATACCTCCCTCGAGGCTGCCCTCAGTTCCCTGCAGGCTTTGCCTGTCCTGATTGAGAACAAGCCCTGCCTCATCCAGGATCCCCCAGAGGAGAGGGAGCCTGGTATGCCTGGTGCCACCCTGTGTGGCGAGGACCAGGCCCATGCAGGGCCCCAAGGACGCATCACTTGTGGTGCCCAGACCAGAGTCCAAGCACCATTCCGGTACCCTCACCGAGAGGGGCAGAGACAGATCCAGGCAGAAAGACCTGGGCTCCATGGACACGGACACGGACCCACAGACCCTCCTCAGCAGTAGGCCTGGAAGATGGCGAGTTTCCAGGAGGGGATCAGGGCATGGACCTGCAACAGAAAATGGAAGAGAATGAAGACAAAAACATGGGTCAGACCGCAGTCAACCTACAGCCCCACAGAGAGCAGGGAGAGAGACAGCGTCTTCGCTGAGGCCACTCTTCAGGGGCTGTGAGAAGATGGGTCCAGGGGGCTCGGGAGTCCCACATGAGCATCTTCCCGGAATGGAATGTGCACTGGGCTGTGTGCAAACGCAGAGGTCCTCCTGCAGGCGGGTGCCCTACTCGCTGCCCATTCTCCGAGGAGTCGTCTAGATCCCGGCTGAGGTGCCAGGCTCGGCCATCTGGCACCGTGGCTGCCCACAGCCATGCAGTCTCTATGCGTGCACAGACGCTAGCCAGCGGCAGGAGGCGTTTATGGGTCGCCTGCTGCTTTACAGAGCATCAGACGGCTGGTAAGATGCGCCTCTCCTCAGATGGGCTGGATTTACAGCCATTCTGACGCCAGGCAGCCGATGCTGGGACACTGCTTGCTTGCTCCTGGACGGTCCGTTCTGCTTGAAGTCTCTGTGTACACAGAAGGAACCCAGCATGGGGCAGCAGGTCTGTGCCGTTAGCCGAGGGCCCGGGGGGCCGATTTGGGCAGGAGGTGGTGCCAGGCCTCCAGAGCAGGGCGCAGAGACCCTCAGCCTCGACCTACAGATTGACTCCCATTTTATTTCTCAACAAACTCACTACAGTCTGCTGTCCCAAGTCAGGCAGGACAGAAATAATGGAACAAAAGCCCATTTAGCATTGTTCGTCAGCCTGGGACGCCCCTCCCCATCCCATCCCTAGGTCAAGTTCACAAAGGCCTGTTGATGAGGCCCTGAATGGGTGGCCGCTGTGCTGGCTGGACGCTCCAGGCCATAAATATTCATGGGTAGCGGAGAGACAAAGAGTTGAGGTTCAAACACAGGCCAGGCTTGTCAGCAGCCTGGAGTCTGTGGGGCACCCTGCAGGGAGCCATGCAGGGCCCCAGCCTCCCTGAGCCCTGAGCCCTGCACATGGCCACCTCCCGGGGCAGGGCTGTGCACAGCGCGGCCTGCAGTGGGGTGAATCCATGGTGAGGGAGGAGTCTTGGCTGCTGTCTCTGGGCTGTGTGGCGATGAGAAGGGACACAGAGAACTGAAGAATGTGGAGCTCCAGGCCAGAGGAGCCGGGGTCCTGCTCTCTCTTGCCTTGCAAGTGGAGAGACGGTGACAGGAAAGACAGCCTGACCTGCTCCACCCCAGCCAGGTGGAGCCCAGCACCTTGTCCTCCCATAAGGAAAGCCAGGGGAACTTGACGTGAAAAAATATAACTCCCCACCAGTTAGGTGTCAAATGTGCTGAGTTTAGGGTCTCACAGCTTCAAGGAATGAAGCCCTGAACCAGAAGAGGTAGTTAGGAGAGTTTTACTGGAAACAGGGTGAGCAGAACAGCTCCTGAGGGTCCAGGAGGTCCCAAGTGGGTGGCGGAGGAGGCCCTTTGTCACGGGGACTTTATCCAACAAAGGCACAATGTGGGTACTATCAACCTACAGCACCACAAGTATCACTGCTGAGCTAGTACCGACCCACAGGGAAGCGGGTCGCAGAGTGGGGGTGCACAGGAAGAACAAAGGCGTTCTCGAAGAGGGACGGGACGTGGGTCTGGGGTTCTGGTCCCCACCTATGTGTCTGATGTCCGTCTAGGCCGTGGGACCAGGGGACTGCGAATCAGAGTATCGTCTACAGCTGTGTTTATCTCTCAGCACGCTCACAGGCCTGCTTATCGCTTCTGGTCCTGAGGTCTGGTTGTCTTCACATTTGCCTCCAGCCACAGTGCTGATATCTTTGCTTTTTTAAAGCCAGCTTCCTCCAGGGCCCACTTCTGTCTGACAGGGTATTAATTTCTGTCTAACTCGGCTGTCTATAATACAGTGAAAGCCAGGGCTCTTCCTGGCCTGGCTAGGAGTGAGGTCGATGGCGAGCCGCCATGTTGGACTCTGGAGTCAGAGACTCAGCTGAGATTCCCCCACCCCCTACAGGATGCCCACACCATCTTTTTGATGGTGGTGCCCCACACCTGTGTGTGTGTGACCTCCAGGACCTCACCCCATTCTCCCGGTGGAGGGTAGTGAGAACTCTAAGGGCTCTGACCAGGAGCAGGGAAGAGGAGCCCCTCTGAAGTGTGGGCAGGGTGTGCTCATGACAAAGACCCGCTCAGCAAGAGAGCAGAGCTTCCCAAAGCCCCCAGAGGAGGGACACTGTCCTCTGAGGATCCCTTCAGGTCTCTTGTCTCACCCAAGGAAAGGAGCAGGGAGCATCTGCGATGGACGGGGTGCAGGATGCACTCAGCACGTGGAGAAACTGAGATTTCATTGGGAGGTTCCCTCCCCTCTCCCCACCCCCGCACACCTGCAGGTCTGCAGATCCTGACCAGACCGTAAGGGTTACACTGACAGCAGCAGGGTGCGCACCCCACCAGGAGGGACGGCAGCAAGGACACTGGACAGACGTGAAGTCCTTGGAGCCTGAGCTACTGCAAGCATCAAACATCCATCTCAGCCTCACAGACCTAAAATTTCACGGTACGTACTCACCGATCTCCAGTTCCCAACAGTGAGCACATCACATTTGACTTTACAAACAGGAGTAAGGTATAAGTTTACAGACTGAGATGTCTTACCAGAAATTTCTTACACAGCTAAGATGAGCTGTTCCACGGTCCACCATCTGCAAACCAGGGGCCAAGATGAGCTCAGAGGAGCTCAGAGGCGGGAGGAAGATGTAGATGGTGTTGGCTCCTGCCCCTCTGAAGGCGGGAGAACCCAGGTAGCCTCAGGCAGAGCCAAGTCTGCCTGCTTGTGCTTTTACTCTCCACTCGGCTGAGGTGGACGGATCAGACCACGTGGTGGAGGGCCACAGGCGTCCACCTGTCCAGCCACGGGTGCCCAGTAACAGGCTGAAGACTGAGGTCTCTGAGGGTGCCTTTAGAGGCAATCAGCGTGGGCACTGGAAGGCTGAGCAAAGCCGATGGGCGTGGCTGGGGGCGGGGCCCTCAGTCAGCTCCGCCTCACCCCGTGGGCGGGACCAACTACCCTGTGCTGCTCCAGCCCTGAGACTGAGACTGACTCACACAGGGACTTGCACTATCAGACCCGGGTGGGGGGCTCTGGGCTCGGGCCGGAGCTGCCCCGCTCTCTTGGGTCTTCTACGTACAGACGACTTACGCTTCCTCCTGGGGACTGAGCAGTCAGTCTGGGTGGTCACTCCTCACTCCCCAAGTGTACCCAGCACAGCCCACAGTAGGAGGGAGAGGCGGTCAGGAGCTGTGGGGTGACACGCCGCCATAGGACAGTGAAGATGTGGTCACTGACTGGGTCTAGATCACCCCACTCTGTCCTCACTGGTGGCCTTGAGCTCTGTGAAGACCTGGGGACAGACGCACACTGTTACTGGCAACTCTTTCCTAGGCAGAGGGAGCTCTACCATCACAGATCTGGGGATGGATGAGTGGGATTCATTCCAGTGGCATGTTGCATGCTGGGACTGGGGCGTGGCCACTCTCCCCCGTCCCCACCCTGCCTAAGTCCCTGCTCTGACTGAGGGCCACAGACCTGACTCAGTTGTCCTAGAAGCAGTGTCAGTTCAGAGTCAGTGTCCAGCTGTCCCTAAATGACCTTATTTCTCTCCCCATGCATAGCCACTCTGGTAAAAAGCCATGTGTCTGGGTGAGACCAGAAGACATGGCGACACCTACGTTTTGGCGGTGTGGCTGGGTCCCTCCCTGAGGGGACCCCACTTCCCCTTCACCTCAGAGATTCTGGGTCTGTGAATGGTCTGTCTCCAGGCTGGGAATCAGCCGAGGACCTACAGCTCTCTGTGTTAAGACCTAGACCAAACTTTTGTGCACTGGAGGAGTTTTCTGCTCCTACAGATCAAGAAAGTGAGAGACAGGAATTCAGCTCACGGTTTCCAGCACTTGCCGCGCAAATGCAAGGTCCTGATCTTGATCCCTGGTACTGAAAAAGAGAAAGGGGGCTCCTAATAGGCTTCTTACCTACTTCCCTTCTAGAAACAGCCCAGCTCCATCCACGTGAGCCAGGACATGCCAACTGCGCATTTATGAACTACAAGCTTTCGTCCTCATCACTATAAGAAAGATAATGAACTAGACCATGCGTTTTCACCCAGTGTTCCATGGTAAGGTCTGTACAGTGCTCTGTGGTGAAGGCTGTTGGTGCCAAGGCGAGCCCTTGCTGTCAGTGGAGTTTGCAGGGAAGTAGAGTCAATGTAGACACATAATTTATAAGGTTATTTTGTAATAGTCACCCCAAAAGTCAAATGCAGAGGAGTGGAAGAAGTCTAGTCGCACACTAGAGACCCAAGGAATCCAGCTGGGGCCCGGATCCCACAAAGCCCAGCTGAAGGCCTAGAGTCCAAGGCCGTGTCTCCTCGAGTCCAGCCAGACACCTGGGCCCATGGCGATGTCTCGTGCTTGTCTACATTGGGGATGCGCAGCCGGAAGGGCCAGAGGCCAGCGGTGGAAGCCAGAAAACCTGTGCTGGTGGGGTGAAGCATTTGTGCCACCAGGCCAAGGGATCTATACTGGGCAGGAATTGATGCCCACAGTGAGGACTAGGGCTCCCCTGATTAGAGGAGCAGCCATTCCTGGTGACAGCGAGGCCCCGAACTCCTCCTCTAACGGGAACAGCCGAGTTCACATCAGGAAAACCACCCACAGCAAGCTTCTCCTAGAAGATCAACAGCCCATAACCTTCCTCTCAAGTTCTCTTTTTCTGCCACTGGCTACAGTTCCCAGGTGGGTCTTCCTGCCCAGGCCACACTGACTCAGTTCAGCGGGCACTGACGCTGACCCTTGGTTAATCCACCAAATACTCATGGTCAAGTCTGTCCAAGGAGGCTTGGTGGGCAGGTCTTGTTTATTGGTTTTCTCAGGGGCTACTTTGTGTGGATACACTTGTCACCAGGAGTGCAAGGACCAGCCTGATCGCAGCCTCAGTGCGGTGCAGGGAGTGGCAGAGTGGGCGGTACATGTGTCCTCAACACTGCTTGTCATGGTCCCCAAAGGACAGCATCTGTGCCTGTGACACCCTCTGGCTAGCGGCAGAGTGTGGCTGCATTTCCGTACTTGTGGATATTGCAGTTTGTTCATTTTTGTAAGTCTGACCGATGTGTATGAATCCTTCTCATTATTTCAAGTATGGATGAGATTAAAATCATCTTATTTTTATTGAGCATTTGAGTTTTCTTTTCTCCAAATTGTTTATGTCTTTTATCCACTTTTTACATTTTTGTTGACTTGCAAGAACTGTTTGGTATTCTAGATAAAAATTTTGTTGCTGTAATTGGATGAAATATTTCCTACTTTATCACCCAGGGTGGTTTTGTACGATGCTGTGAAACACATCCTTTCTTTCCTTTGGTTCTTTGCATTTGTATCCTAAGAAATAAAAATATGAGTAAGGGTTTAAAAAGACATTTGCTCCTAAGATTTTAAAGTTGTGCTGCTGAAATTTAGGTCTGCGTGCCATCTGGAATTCCTTTTGTGTGCGGTTTGGGGGAAGGATGAGATCGTATCTGCCCATCTGGCCTCCAGTTGTCCCCGCGCCATTCCCAAGCAGCCCACCCTGGCTCACTCGCATAGCAGCATCTTCGCCAGGAGCCAGGCATGCCTGGTGTTTGCAAATGTTCCTGGATCCACTGTCCGTCTCGCTGGTGCATTTATAGATGCCCGCACCAGTGCCATGCCATATATGTCTTTGATGTGGGCAGATAAAACCAGCTCTTGGGCATCTCTTTGTTTGCTTTGTTTGTTTTATTTCTTCTTTTCTTTCTTTATTTTCCATTAATGAAAAACTTTTCCTGGGCTAGTGACTGTGTCTAGTGACCAGTGTTGAGCTCAATAGTAAAACACTTCTTTTGGAGGTAGTTAGTCGTTTTAACATGCAGTTTTATCAAGAATGCATTCTGAGTCAATAAAAATTATTCTGGTACTTTTAGTTGTAAACCATTAACTACATTGAACATACGAAATGGTTTTTGGTTCCGGAAAGAACCACACTTGGTCACAGTGTGCTTTCTTTTGGTTCTGTTTGTCTACGTAGCACATGGACCACCTGCCTGTCTGTAGACGAGATGCTTCCTCACACTGTGTATCTTTTTAATATGTTAGTCAGATTTGGTTATAAACCAGGAAGAGAAAAATCAAAGTAACTTCTGCATTATCTGTTCCTGTAAGCTTTTAAGTGAGTCCGTGAAGACTGTTCACGGTGATCTGAGGGGAGAGAGTTAAGGGGCAGCTTGCTCGTTTGATGGGAGAAACTGGTCTGCTCAGATCCTCAGCCTCAGCTAGAGAGCCGCAGAAGTTAGCGCCTCTCCCTCTGCGGGTTCTGCTTCCTCAAACTGGACTGGTCATAAGTCAGGAATATGTGAAAAGGTTTCGCCTGTATTGAACGTTCGCATGGACGTTTTTCTCACCGTTTTCTCTAAATATGCGATGGAATGTAGCTGTTACCTAGTCACGTGGCCAGTGTTTGTACACTGTAAGGAAGGGAGTGACGATTCCAAGTGTGGGAAGGACGTGTGCAGATTACGTACAGATCACATGATATTTTAGATAAGAGGCTTGTGCAGCCCTGGACTGGGGGATGGTCCAGAGCCAGCCCTCTGGACACAGCCGCTGTCCCCATGTGTGTGAGGGTCTCAAAGATGCTCTTCCACATGTGCTACCCACTCTCTCACAATCTCTTACTCTGGCTTTTAAAAAGTATTTATACAGCATGGAGAAAACATGCATTTAGTCCATCCTCATTTTGCATTTCCTACTCATTTTGTGCTTGACTCTTTCACCTATGGCTCCCTTTGGTAATTAAGTTGAACGCATTGTATCATACAGGACTTCTGTAAAAGGGCTGCTTCCGAAACTGCTCACTTGTTCTTTTGGAAACATCGCTGGTTCTCTGCCACTTTCATGAAACCCTTCTGCTTCCCATATATTGTTTTTCCTCCTCTTCTTCTTCTTCTTCTTCTTCTTCTTCCTCTTCCTCTTCCTCTTCTTCTTCTGCATTTTGCTGGAGCCCCACCCTGCCCAACGGACATGCGCTCAAAGGCGCAGTGTTGCTGGGGACTGAGCAGCGGCACCAGTTAGCCTTGCTCTCCACCCAGCAGTGTACTGCTGGCTCCTGGGGCCCTGGACCTGTGGGCACAGGCCGGACAGGGTGGACAGCCATGTCCCATTTGCCAGTTACCAGCACCAGCTCCTTAGGCAGGAACCTGGATCCTCAGTTTTATTTTCTTGGGTCATTACTCCTATAGCTTTCAATGATCCTATTTTTGAAAACCTTTTTCTTATTTTACCAGTCTCTTCAGCCCCTGCCATACAACAGGAGAAAATCAATCCATTTATGTACTTTTGGATGGTGATGTCACCATTTTCTGATTTTCTAGCTTTTTATTTAACACTGTTTTTTAAAGTTTTTAGAGAAGGGTCTTGCTTTGTAATTTAGGCTGGTTCGGAACTCACTGTGTACCCAGGCAAGCCTCTCACTCACAGCAATCCTCCTGCCTCTGCCTCTGCCTCCTGAGTGCTGGGATCACAGGTGTGAGCCACCACACCTGGCATTATGGTACGTCGTTACCAATGATCGAACTCAGGACCTTGTGCTGGTCCGGCAGACGCCAGAGCCAGTGAGCTAAATCCCTAGCATGTTTAGCAACTCTAAAGGTCACCTTTGTACCTGTGAAAGTGTACAATTTGGATTTTTTTAAATCTTTAAGCACTATTTGCAATCCTCTGCATGTCAGTAAACACATCAGGATGGTTATAATCTTCAGTCTGTTCGCCAGCAGTGTGTACATTAGTGTGTGTGTCACCTGCTGTGCTCGGGGGCCTTGCTCAGGTTGGTGGTTAATGCAGCAACTGTACAGTGGACCTGAGGTGTGCAGAGGTCACACCACCAGGCTGGTGTAAACGTGCTCTGTGACGTTCACACAATCACCAGCTGACCTCCCCACAGTTTTCTCAGAACATGTCCTCATTGTTAAGTGAGGAATGGCTTCGTGTATAAATAAGCTCAATATTTCACATGAAACATGCTTAAACACGCACATTATGCTTATATTCTGCTTAAACCTGACTGCTCTTGGCCTTCGCTTTGGGTCTGAGTGGATTTCCTGCTCAGTGTCAGTTCTTTCTTTCTCCCCACGCTTTCTGCACACTAAGCTCCTTATTTGGATGGCCTGTGGTTGACCCCAGATTTAGTCACCTTTCAGTTCCTGGGACAAGATGCGTGACACCCACGACCTATAGGGAGAAAGGTTTTCTTTGGCTCATCTCCTCAGAGGTTCTCTTCCATGATTCCAAATCCAGGTGGAAAAGTCTGAGGAGAGAGAGATGCTCACCTCCTGCTGACTGGGAAGCAGAAATCTGAAGATGTAATTTGCATACTACAAACTTCACCTTTTAAAGTTATAATATTCAGTGGCTTCCGCACATTCATAGAACTGTGCAACAATTACCACTGTCTAACTTTAGAATATGCTCGTCACCGTGAGAGAAAGCCCACGTCCATTACCAGACACCCCAGCAACTTTCTCCTGGCAACCACTGATCTGTGCTCTGCTTCTGTGAGTCATCTGAGCTGGACACTTCGTACAAATGGAGTCCTGCAATGCACAAACCTCAGCAGTGGGCTATTTTTACCGAGCATGCTGTTTGGAAGACCTCATTCATTTTGCATCCTGTGTCAATGTTCACATTAGTCAGAGTTCCCTGGAGAGGCAGAAACAATAAATATGGCTTATTACATGGCTGTAGTAGAGAATTCCCTTGTCTGCCACCTGTAATCCAGAGACTCAGGAGACCTGATGTGTAGTTGAAGATGCTGGGGAGGGAGCAGGTGGCATGAGCATTACTACCAGGAACCAAAAGTTGGTGTCTAGCTGGGGGCAATTCCACCACCCCTCGCCCCTTGGTC
The DNA here is from genome assembly GCA_004026965.1 of Petromus typicus. Lineage (NCBI taxonomy): Eukaryota > Metazoa > Chordata > Mammalia > Rodentia > Petromuridae > Petromus > Petromus typicus. The sequence goes on from PVIR01002716.1 coordinate 68,451, forward strand.
TCTTCGGACTCACAGTAGGTTGGAGGATGCTTCATACATCGGAGAGGGCACGTGTTTTACTCCACCCACCAATCAGAGCTGGTCTCCCCCCTGGAAATGCCTCAGAGGCACGCAGAGGAACAGCTAGAAATAAGATACGAGATCGGACCAGCTGTGTGGGTTCCCTGTGGCCAGTCACCACGAGAATCTGCTGGCCACATAATAATCCGTTATATGGATATCACACTGTGTCCGCTCGTCATTTACCTTGTCTTTAGTTCAGGGCTGCTATGATCAATTCTGGTATAGACGTTCATGATGAACTTTGGGGTACAGGCTTTTTTTTTTTTGCTTTTGAGTATAGACTGAAGAATGAAGTCACTTACCTCTACGGTAACCCTGTTTTGTGGAACTGTTAAGTTGTTTTCCAAAGTGGGGCAACATTTCATATTACCACCAGAAAAGCAATCACTAAGGTTCCATTTTCTCCATATTCTTACCAATGCTCATTACTATCTACCTTATTTTACTCACCCTCTAGGTTTGAGGCAGGGTTTATTACTGCTCTGATTTGCGTTAGCGTAATACTTACCAATTTGGCTTTTTCATGTGATTATTGGCCATTTGGATATCTTCTTTGAAGAAATGTGTGTTTGAATCCAATCTTCCTTGGTTATTCCACTGTCATTGAGTTGTAAAAGTTGTTTATATGTTTTGGTTTCAAAGACCTTATCACACATGTGAATTTCAAATATTTTATGCTCTTCTATAGATTATCCTGTGTTTTTGATATTGTCCTTTGTAGTACAAAAATTACTAGTGAAGCCCAACTTGCCTAGTGTGTGCTTCTGCTACAGCATCTATGAAATTTTGTGTAACACGACAGTCATAGAAATGTTCATATTTTGTGGTATAAAAGTGTTAGCCCTTACATTTAGGTCTAGAATTAATTTTGAGTTAACTTTTGTATCTGGTTTGAGGTAGGTGTTCAGCTGAATTCATTGACATTACAAATATCAATTGAGCCAGCATATCTGGTTAAAGATATTGACCATTTTCCCTTGGTACTCCTGTTGAAAATCAGTACACAAAAATCTAAAGATTTATTTTGTTCTTTCAATTTTATTTAGCTGATCTATATGTATCCTGATGCCATTATTTAGCTATCTTGGTTGAAGTGATTTTGGTCGGATGTTTCAAAATGGGAGGAGGTGAGTCGTTTTCTTAAGCACCCAACGGTTTACCCAGAGTGTCACTTAAGCAGGTGTTTGTTTATGGAACTCACTGTTCCAAGGATCACTCAGGAAGGTGTCACTTCAATCAGCTGCCTCTTACTTTGAATAAGTTTGATAAAATCATCATTTTTATATTTCCTATGATATTACCACATAAAAATTAACAAAAAGATATTGAACTTTTGGTCATTCTGTATTTTAATAATTGAACTGGTAAGTGCTTAAAAATGTTCTCACTATCCTGCTCATTTGTATATCAGTATGAAGCTTAAGATCTACTCTCTACATAAATTTATCTTCCATAATTTCTTTCAGAATGTTTTGACTTTTGGTGATCGAGTCTTATTTTTCTTTTGTTAAATTTATTCCTTTTTGATGGCATTGTAAGTGCAGTTGTTTTCTTCAGTTCATTTTGGAATGTAATTACTACTCTGCAATCACATTTTTTGGAGAAATAATTGAGTTTCATATATTGATCTTGTATCCTGCAACCTTGCTAAAACCCTTTATAAGTTGTAATGGGCTTTTAATGTCTTCTGTCTGATTGTCTGCATACAAGACACATTATCTTCTAAAAGTTATCTCTTTCTCTTTTCAAATCTGAATACCATTTATTTCTTATTCTTGACTCATTTCTCTGGCTGCGTCGTCCAGTAAAATCCTGAATGAAAGTGTCGGGGTGGATGGATGTCTTTGTCACATTTCCTTCCACATCAGAAAAGCATTGCCTTGGACCATTATGGGTGACGTTAGCTCTGAGAGTCTCAAAGACTTTGGAGGGTTGAGGAAGTGTCTACCACCTCTTTATTGGATTCCACTCCTCTTCCACTTCCGAAAAACAGTCTCCCTCCATATGAGCTCTTGATCGTCTGTTCTTCCACCCCATGATGACCTCGTGTCCCCGCCTTGTGGCCTCTGTGCCTGCTGTTGAGGAGTCAGCTGTCACCCATAGAAGTGAGTAACCTTGGATGAAGCGAGTCAGCCGAAGTCAGCTGGAACTTAGACGAAGCTCTGTCTGCGTCTCAGCAAATCTGGGTCCAACTGGGTCTTTGTGAGTCCATCTTTCTTCACGTTCGCTGTGCTTTGAGATGTGGAGATGAATATTTTTCAATAAAGCTTGAGCATTTGGGACTATCGTTGCTTTCAATTTGATTTGTCACCTTCTTTTTCTGCTCTTTTGTTGGAATTCTTATCATGCATATGCTGTTGTATTTGATTTTGCTTCGCAGGGCTCCGAGCCCTGTTCATTTTCTTAGCCTTCTTTCTGCATGTTCCTCAAATTGGGTAATAAAAACGACTCATTTATAAGTTCACTTACTATTTCTTCTGTCAATCCGAAGCTTCTATGAGGCCCCGCTAGTAAATGTTGGCGTTGAGTCATTGTAGATTCAATTCTGAAATCTCATTCAGTTCTACTTTTAACTAATTTCTTTCATTTTATTGGTACTCTGGCTCGTGTAGGTTCATTCTGCCACCAGCCTTCCGCTCTTCCGTCGTGGCTTTCCTCGGTTCACTCAGACCCTGCACTGCCTCGTGGAAATGTCCCTGTTGCTAAATCCAACACGTGCATTCCTCAGGGACCGTTTCTATTTGCTGCTTCTCTTCTTGCACACAGTAACACTTTCTGCTTGTTTGTCTGTGTCCTGATTTTCCGCTAGAGGAAGAGCTTCCTAAGTGGCATGGCGTGGCATCTCTGCGAGTCAGGTCCCCTCTCCCCTCGGGAGCGCGTTATTATTGCTTGTTGCCTAGTGTTTTTCTGCACTAATTCTGTAAGGCCCATGCCCTCTCTGCCCGAGTGAGTGGTTGACGTTCTCTTGGAGCACACTAAGCCGACAGCCTCGCAGAATCTGCCCAGGACCCCGGGGAGTGGCGGGGAATGATTCCAGTGCCCTGCAAGTCCAGCTCTGCCATAGCCTTCCTGTCTGGCTTTCTGTGCCAGAGGTGAGAGGTCAGACCCTGCGCCGGCTGTCTCTGGTACGTGCTGAACTGTGCACCCATGGGGTCTTGTGTCCCGGGACTGTGTTGAAGCCTTTCACCTTCTCCATGGACCTCACTCCTTAGTGCTTGCCCTTTAGTTTTGCTTTCCCCGTGGCCTTTGCTGCCCTGTGCTGCTGCAGTATTAAAGTCTCTGCTGAATGTGCTCCATAAACGTTCGGAATCTGGCCAGGGAAGGACAAGCCTTGAGAACGGGGCTTTCCCAGCAGCTGTGAGGTGTGTTGCACGGTGGGTGACATTTCTCTGGGCACCAGGCTTTTTAAAGAGTCCCCAGCATGCCTTGTCCCACCCTTGGCTGCTTGGTCCCTGGTCAGCTAAGGCGTCGCTGGTTCACAGAGTATACAGAGCAGGGGGCGGGGGGAGGGGTGCAGACTCAACTAAACTGCTGGGTCTCCCCATCCTTACAGCACCACCGGTTCCTCCTGAACAACGCGTCTTAGGACGCTGCAGCCCTGGGCGAACACCCAGAGTTCCGCGCGGAGATTTGACAGGCACCGCCCATGCTTTACTCTCCAACAGAGAAGCTGATTTGGGGAAGTTCTCAAAACTGCTGTCCCAGGAGTCCCACCCAGGGCTTTGATGTCTTTCCTTGGGGATTTACTTCCTCACAACCCTCAGTAACAGCCCAGCCCTGCCTTTATCTCTCAGGAGGCCCCGGTGAGACCACACTGCTCAATACCTAGTCCTCACAGCAGAGGGGTGCGGAGCCCTAGGCAGGAGACATGATGGGACACAGACACAGCCAGCATCTCCTTGGATTTGCCAGGACTCTGTTAGCTATTTCTTGCTGTGTCCCTCGGGAATCTGGCTCTCCTACATTCACAGAGCTGCATATCACACCCCTGTTGCCTGGCCAGGACTTGACGCCCACCTTGCTGCAGTCCCACAGGCTGCAGTCCCCACCCTGGTGACCCCAGGACTCACAGGTGGATGAGATGCCTGTTCCTCCACGGCCCGGGTTGTGGCTGAGGCAGGACAAGGTGAAGGTCCACAGGACAGAGAGAGGTGAGGGCATCGCAGATGGCCATGGCTCCATGATGTGGGTGCACCCAGCATAGGAGTCCCAGGAGACACCAGTGTGGCGGGCCGACCCTGCCCAGCTGGTCCTGAGCCCCGAGCCATGAAGGTGACCTTGGGTAGCAGGAAGGCTGAGTGGGATTCCTGGGTTGGAGACTGTCTGAGATCTCAGAGGCGGTCATGCATGCCCCTGCAGAGAAGGTTCAGGAAAACTGGACACAGGGAGAGGCCAGACAAGGATGGAGGAAGAGGCTGGGGACTTCGCCCTGCGGAGACAGAGCCTCCTGGCTACAGAGGCAGGATGGGCAGGTGCCCGGCATTCACGGGTGTGGACTTGTGACATCTCTCCGTGGAGCTGCAAGATAACACACCACTGAGCCAGGAGAGGTTGGGGCGACAGCTACAGAACATACACACAAGCACCGCATCAGCCGGAGCCTGAGAGCCACGCCCTTCCACCCCTGGCGCTCCTACCTGCTGCTTCTTCCCCTTCCCTCACTTCCAAAGCTGCCCACACTGATGCTACTCGTGCCCATGGCCTTGCTGTCCTGTCTTCTCCAGCAAAGAGCTCCACACGGCTGGCGCCTGGCACCAAGGCCTCGCTTCTGGCTCAGGCAGGTTGGCTGGGTACAGCGTGCTGTCCCCCTAAGCGTGCTCACCCAGCGGATGCCTGGCCCATGTGTCCCAGGCTCAGAGTTCCTGGGCTGAGTCGTGGATGAGACACAGAGTTCAGAATCCACAGCAAGCTTGGCCCAGATCCGCTCCCTGGCCAGTCACAGGCCAGGCTGCTGGGCACCGAGACACGGCGAAGCAGCCGGCTCCAGTGAGGGGAGAAGCCAGGCCTGCGGCCAGGGCTGCAGACTCACCACCTCGCGGGCCTGGGCTTAGGCTCCAGCCCGCTTCGCCGGTGCCCCCAGGAGCCCACCTGATTGTGATATTATCACGAATATTTATAGCTAACATTTAAGTTTAGCACTTAATTTAGGAAGATCTTACCTCGGTATCTCATATATTCATGCAGATAATAAAAATGAAATTCTGGTGAGGGACTTTGAGGCTGCGAAGCGACTTCCTGTTGGTGATCTCCTCTATGCGTCCCTCATTTGTCCTTATTAATTCCATCGCTGATGAGCTGGGGACGCTTATGGCCACTTGATGTCTCTGCGCTGGGTTTTCTACTAGCGAGCAGGGATCAGTGCTGGCCTGGCAGGGTCGTAACAGGTTGGCGGGACATCCCAGGGGACCAGGACAGCTGCATCCCTGCCAGCTCCTCTCCTCCAAGGGAACCCTGTATCCACTGGACACTGGCATCCACCACGGTCACGGTGCCCTGAGAGCTTGGGCCTGGTGGGCACTGGCTGCATGGACAAACGCTGAGCCCTGGCTGTGTGGCTGGCCGAGGGCTCTGTCTCTATTTGCACCCACTGGCCAGGGGAGGGAGGACCTAGCCCATTCTCACCCCATCCTGGGGGAGGGCTCAGCGGTGATCAATTTCCCTGAAATGTAAATTGTATTGTAAAAAATCCATACCTCCAGGAGGGCTTGGTAATAAGGCCATAAATCACGTCGAGAAGCAGCGTCCGGGTGGAGAACAGACGTCTCATTTGTTGGGAGGGAGAGGGAGTGGCGCGGGCTTTGGGGGGGCAGCCTTCCATCACCAGAGCTGTTGGGAGGACGCAGGTCTCCGTCCAGGGCCCAAGTTGTTCCCAGGAAGCCGTGCACATTTCCTAAGGTCATCCATTCACCTCTGGGTCATCCAGCACAGGGCTCACAGAGCACGGACGCAGAGCCAGCCTGACCCAGCACTCGCTGGCCCAAGGCCCCCCGGGGGAGGGATGTAGCCCGCCACTCCAGGGCTCGGCCTCCACCAGGTGGGCAGAAGATGGCCTCTCTGCTGCTCCTAAGAAACCAGGGCCCGGTAGGGCAAGTGTAGCCCAGTGATTAGGCAGAGTGCCCAGGCTTCAGGAAGCTCAGCCTATGGCAGTGGTCAGGGCAGCCAGCCTTGAGGAGATGGCCATCTGCACAGAGGCTGCTGAGGGGTGTCCACTGGATGCCGGGCCCTGAGGGACATGAGTCTCAACCCAGGGCAGAGCTGTGGCCTCGGGATGGGTCAGGCACAAGAGGGAGGAACCCTAACGTGATCCAGGCCCCGCCTCTTCCAGGGGGTATTGTAACCCTGGTCTATGCCCGGTGCCCGAAGCCCCCTGCTCCTGCCCTACCCTGAGCCTCCGGGGAGCTTCCCTGCCTGCTTGGCCTCTGACTCCCTCTGGGGACCCACTTCCATGACTCTGAGGTGCTGTGTACGCGGTAACTGTTCCCCGTGTGCGTGCTAACTCTTCCCTGCAGCTCCGGGAGCAGATCTTGCCCCAGAATCACACGACTTTCCCTGAGCTGTCCGAAAATGTCCATTTCTCCTCTGCCCCTGCCCTGAGCTGTGCTCGGCCCTGGCCGGTGCTTACCCGAGGTCAGTGAGGCGCAGGCCCCAGGCGCCCTGCTCCACGGAAACTCCATTCTCCGCTCCCGCTTGGATCCCTCCTGGGCACCAGCTCCGCCGCTTCTCCACTCCCCCCTCCAGCGCTATTTTAAATAGAAGCCATCAGCAATCAGAGCGTGAGGCCATCAGCCCAACTCGGAAGCAGACGCGGCTTGCTCCGTGCGGAGGGGCAGCGCGGCCCGCAGGAGGGAACCTCCCGCCGGAGACCGCGGCCGCTCACCCGGCTGCTTGGAACAGCTCTGCTTCCAGGCTCTGTCCCCCTTCTTAATGGCCAAGCCATCCCCGGAGCCTAGAAACTGGGACAAGTCATTGTCATGTGGAAGGAAGATGGGCTGCCTGGCTCCGAGGGAGCAGAGGGGATGGAATTCGCCTCCTGCCTCCTGGAGGGGTGCCGTCTGAGGCCTGGGCCTGCAGGACACGGAAGCGCCTCTCCTGCTGGGCGGTGTGGACATCACCACGACAGTGGCTCGGTCTCATGACCAGCCTGTGCCCATAGGTTCTACCTGGTTCCACCCTTCCCAGGGAGGGAGGACTCAGGACTCACCATGGGGAGGCCCCCCCAGCCCATCGCGACCATCTGTGAGCTGTGGCTTTGCACCTGTGCCAGCGGCTGCCTTGAGCTTCCTCCCACCTCACAGGACACTCAGAGCAATCTCAGGGAAGGGCACAGAGGAGCCACTGAGGCAGAGGGTGAGACAGATTCTGGCCAGGCTGGGTGGAGCTGGGTCTCAGCCCAGCCTAGCTGACCTCAAGCCCGAGGACCTAGCACACAGCATTACTGTCCCCCCACAGGGACCTGCCTGCTTCAGCCTCAGCTGTCTGCTCTGCCCTTGGCTTTGGCTGGCCACCCCAGCCGGTCCTGCCCTGGAGCAGGCATGGGGCTGTAACAGCCCTACAGGGTCTCAGGGGCCTTGTTCGGCAGGGCTTAGTGAGCTGGGCTCTGTGAGTCCAGCCTGGACCTGGCTGCCCAGGCTTTGCTGGGGAAGGTTGAGAGGATGGATTCTGGGGGGTATAAGGACTGGCAGTGCCAGAGAAGAAAGCAAAGCAGAGATAAGCGTGATTTTCTCTGCATACCTGGGCCAAGGAAGAGGGCATCTCTGTCCCTGGAAAGGAGCATCTGACACTTGCCCCACACCCTGCAGGGTCCCCGGGGCATGCGAGTCCCAGAGGCCACACGCCAGCCCTTCCCTGGAGCAGAGCTCTGCTCTGCACAGAACTCCTGTGGCTCCAGGGCGGGCAGGGTGTAGGGGACCCAGGAAAAATGCTGAAAGCTAAGCTGGTAGCCTAATGCCAGGCTGCCCCTCCACACGGACCCTGCTGCCAGCTGGCCAGAGCACTGGCACAGCAGCCAGCAAGGGAACTGATGGGGTCCTCTCTTCTACTCTGGGTCATGTGCAGGACCAGAGACGAGCCCCAAGTGTGAGAACAGACCACGACACGCAGGAGGAGCCCACAGCTCCAGCGGTCACTGCGGCTGCCCTCTCGGTCTGCAGGGCACGCCGGTCAGCACACGGTGAGAGGCAAGTGAAAAGTCACATGATTGCCTTAACAGCTGCATTCTCCTAGAAAACCCTAGACAGCAACAGAGGCAGCACGTGAGCAGAGGTGCGACGGGGAAGCGGGGGGCCGCTCTGCTGCTTTGGGGCCAGGGGCCCATGTTCTTGCCCTGCCCGGCTCCTGCCCTCACCTGGCACAGGCTCCCATCCCATGAGCTCCGGCAGCGGCTCCGATGTGCAGCGGAACCTGAGTGGGGGCCAGGGGGGATGGGGGGCAGCAGGAGGGCCTGCCCAGAGCGTCCTGCCCGGGGACCCCACACGCCCTGCCCTGTGGGCACCCTGTTCACGTGACCAGAGCTCCCTCTGGACCGTTGCACATTTCCACTCCTAGGCTCCGTCCAGTGGGCCAGCTGCACGCGGGGGCAGTCCCAGAACAGGGAGAGACCATGGCCTACAATGCAGCAGTGACGCGGAGCCTGGCCGTCAAGAGCCCCTCCATGTGACTCTGGACCACTGTGCTGTGGCCGCCGGGTCTCACGCAGGTCTCTGGGCCCTGCAGACTTTGACGACCCTGCGGAAACAGAGACAAGGAAGGTTTTCAGCAGGAACTATCCATATTCCCGCCAAACCCAGTTTCTGCTTCTCAAATCGCAAGAGAGACAATAGGTAGGAGGCAGGAGGGAGATCAGGCGTGCCTGGCAGGTGTGTGGTGGGTGGAGCATGAACGCACGGTGCCCACGGACATCCAACACAGACCTGATGTCCTCGCTGCCCGCGTGTGGGAGTCTGGGGTCTCCAGCAGGGACAGCCCCGCGTGGCCATTAGTCAGGATCTGGCCTGGCCACACCTCCCTAGAGAGAACCCTGCATGTCTCAGGGAGATTAGGTGACTTCCGCAGTGACCCACGGCAAATGTCTGACGACTTTTTAACCTTCGTGGTGCAGCTGCCAGTGGGTCACCGTGCCGGGTCCCTGGCCACCAGGTGGGGCGGGGATGAGGAGGTGGAGAGCTGATGGGCTTGTGCCTCCGCGGCTCAGCACAGCTCCACGCCGCCACCCCTGACCCCAGCAGACCAGCCCAGGGACCCATTCGAGGTCACCTTCCAGCGCCTCCTGGGCTGCTGTGAGGATGACACGGGCCACACATGCTTCCCGGGCAGCAGCCGGAAGCTCCTGGCCGCAGTGCGGCTCCTTCCTGTCTGCTCCAGGCTTCTACCTCTCCTCTGTCCCTGTCCCCGGTCTCCTTGGCTGTAAACCCCATCTTCTCCTCAGACCTGCGTGCCTGTCTTCACGCCCTCCATTCTCTAGAGAGCTGGGATCTCAGGGGTTTGCGCTCCCGTCCAGACCAGCCCCCCTCTGCTTCCTGCCTGGTAAGGCTCTCTCTCCTCTCAGACTCCCAAGCCAAGGGGCGTCCTCCTGGGGAGACCCTGGCGCTAGCGGCAGCAGTGGCCAACCCCACCCTGAGCTTCTGACTGCTACTGGGGGTTCAGGGCACCTGCCAGTCGCGGTCCTGTGTCTCACATTTGCTGGGGCTACAACCACCCATATGACCCACCTTGGCGGGGCCAGCAGCCTACACCCTCTGTCCAGTTCTGGTCCCACTCCCCCGCTCCGGGTCAGGACCCCACATCTCAGGGACTACAGTGAGCTGCTGTGGAGGTTCATCTCCGGAGTCTGGGCCCAGAGTACCCCAGCACCAAGAAGGGGCCTCCAGGTTGTACCCCGCGGCCTCTGTGCCCCAGGATCATCCCCTGAGAGCTTCGGCTTTGTCTCCCAACTTCTGGGGTTCACAGACCAAGGACAAGACCCACGTGGAGAGTCGGAATCTGACACGGCCCCGCTGTCCCCCGAACTAATCTGTGAGTGCGGGAGGGGCACACAGGGCCACGGAGAGCCGGCTGCTGTCCCAGCCCTCTGCTGGGACCGGTGCCCTGGCGTTGACAGAGAGCCCACAGCTCATGCAGGCCCGGCCCAGCACCTCGGTCCCAGACCCCTCTGCCCCCGGGACACCCGGGCTTCAGGCTTCTCCCTGGTGCACAGTGTCGGGCTCCCCGTTGTGAAGGGGACCCCTCCCTCCCTCTCTCTGGGCAGACACCCCTCTGGGAGCCTCATGGGGCAAAGCCAGTGGATCTGCAGCGTTTGAGGACCTTGGAGTGTCTCAGAGTAGAGACGGGAGGGTGTGTGGGGGTCTGAGCCCTTTGGGGCCTGGTGTGGCAGTCAGGGGCTGGGAGCAGGTGTTGGGTGAGCGCTGATGAGATGCACTGCTGCCCTCAGGGCTGGGCCATCTGCAGGGACCTGCCCCTTCCCGTCCCTCTGGCTGCTTGTCCTAGAGGCCACCAGGCAGGGACTTCACATTGGAGCATTAAATCATAGCACCTTGTGCAGTGGTCCTGGCTAAGGCGCTGGAGTGGCACTTAAGAGATGGTTTTATTGGAAAAAGACTTTGTGCCCACTGAAGGTTTTGCTCCCGAAGCATAGCGCTTGGATCTGGGATCATGGGCAGAGCCTGACCTGTCCCTGGCTTGGGAGCAGCCTCCACAAGGCAGCCGCTAACTGATGTCCCAGCGCACGCCAGGCGTGCCACAGCCAGGGACACCAGCACTACCAGGAGCCGGAGGAAGTCAGAGGCCGGCCCTGGGGCCCCCCGGGAGCTCCCGGAGTCATCTGTGCTGCTAGGACCAAGGCATTTGGGCTGGGAAAGGGAGTCCAGCTTGGGGGTGACACGTGACCCCCACATCTGGGAATCTCCCCCCGGCAAGCCCTGAGGTGAGCACAGCCGCACTGCACTGCCGACCAGCTTTGCTGGTCCTGGGAGCCTGAGGCAGCGCGGCCCAGGGCCTCGGTGCAGCACAAGGAAGTGGCACATCCACTTCCCCAGGCTGGGCGCCCTCCTCCAGCGGTCTCTGGGCATCACCAGTGCCCGTTGCTCTGCACAGCCCTGTCCTCCATGGTCTGGACCAGCAAGGCCTCAGGCAGCAGACTGAAGAGAGAGTCAGTCAATTCTTTACCAAAGGGCGCCGACTCAGAACACACGGGGCTTCCTGCTGGAATCTTCAGGGACAGAGGTGTCTGGGTGCTGGCCAGCTGAGAGGATTTTTTAAACATTTTTTTTTTTTGAGACGGGGTCTTGCTGTGTCCAGGTAGCTTTGAATTCACTGTGGAGACCAGGCTGGCCCCAAACTTGAGGTGATCCTCCTGAGTCACCCTCCTGAGTGCTGGGATTACAGGGATGTACCACCACGGCCCAGCCCATCCAGAGAATCTGTGTCCCCCCACATGCCAGCGGTTTTCCCCACTGATCTGCAGGTCTCAAGGCTGTTTAGAGATGGGCAAGCTCTGGGTTGGCACGGGGAGGGGCTTGGCTTCCCCATGCAGGGCTCTCACAGCCGGGTCCTCAGGGTACGTACCGTTCTGGTCCTGCAGCTTGTGAGCCAGTGTAGACCAGTGTTTCCACCCCATCCTCTGTGTACGGGGAGAGACAGGGTGGCACCATGGAAGGTTGAAGGGGAGCTCTGTGAGACCTGCTTCTCCCTGTCTGAGCCTGCCTGCCCCACGGGACGTCTCCACACCACAGGAGTGCAACAGAGCGGCTCACGGCGAGAGCCCAGCGGCCTCCGCGGTCTGCACCAAAGCCCACTCGGGGATCCTAGAGAAATCCACCATTATTTCCCCTGCAACAGAGGGGGAATAGAAGACAGAAGAGGCAGAGGGATCTTGTAGACAGAAGAGGCAGAGGGATCCCCAGTCCTGCATACAGGACTCCACCACCGGCAGTACAGGCTAGAGGAGTCCCCACCCCAGTTCAGGGTGCAGCGCCCTTCTGTCCTGTAACATTCCACCTCGAATGCTCCAGGCTCTAACCAGGTGGGGAGCCCAGGAACCCACTTGCTTGTCTGTGATAAGAGATTTTGGAGGTAAAGAGAGCCAGGCTCATATCTGCAGCTGCTGACCTAACAGCTGGGTCCTGGTGGGCCTGTACAGGGGCCCGGGCTCCTTCGAAGACAGCCGCTCACTGCAGCCCGGAGCCTGAGCTCTGAGACGAGCCCAGTCCTTTCAGGGTCTGGCTGCAGTGTGGCTGTCAGCGTGCTAGGGAGACACAGACCACTCGCCCTGAGCTTGGAAGGGGTTGGTCTTCTCCACTCACTGGCGGCCTGGCGCTCAGAGGAATGGGGGAGTTGCACACCCAGGGGCTCAGCCTGATCTTTCCAGTCAGCTCAAAACAAGGAGGAACCGACCAAGGCAGCAGGCGTAGGTCCCACTGCCTCTCTGCCACTGTGTGCCCAGGGGCAGCACGCTGGCTTCCCAGCCCCCAGCAGTCCCCAGCCCTTCCACAGAGGCGTGGCTGCGCGGCCTCCACCGAGCCTGCTTGGAGGCAGCCGGCCATCGGCTCTTCCTGCGCAGACCCCAGGCGCCCAGGTCCCAGCTCGCTCCCTCCAGGTGGCCACTGAGATACCATCCCCATTGCCACCACCTCGGGGACCTGAGATGGCTCCTTCTCCCTTGGGCCAGGGTCTCCGAGGGTCATGGGCTTTGGACAGATGTGAGATGATCTTACTGACACCACTGGCTCGGGGTCCTCAGGCACTTGGGGTCCCCTGGGGTCCCAGAGGAAGTAAGGACGGGAAGCAAGGGGTGGGGGAAGGACCTTGTAGACAGGACACAGCCCACGTGGGACGACCGGCCCACGAGCAGGTCTACCACTCTCTCCCACGCGGGGCCATGAGCTCAGGCTTCCCGTTGCTTTAGACTTAGAGCACGGCGCACTGTGCATGTGGTGTGATGGTAAGATTTACGCCGTCCCCGGGCCAGCTGCCCTGTCCTGTCTTCCCATGGGAAGAGGACTCCTCAGTGCCTGTGGGACTTCAGCCAGGGCCATAGTCACGTGGGACTGTATGCCGTGAATCTTCCTTCCAACACACTCACCCCACCATCCACGCCGCTCTCTGAAGTAGCGCTGACGTCTTCTGTCACGTGTCCTTCCCGTGCACCGCTCTGACCGAGTGAAGGCCGCTGCAGGATGTCGTCAGGGAGGGGCTCCTGGGACGCTCGGAGGCCTTCCGCACTGTCCGCTGCACACACGGCACTCCTAGCCCCATCTTCCCAGCTGTTCTCCAAGTCTAAAGGGACATGAGAGGGAGCTGTTGCCAGTTGTTGCAAACAGCGTAACAAGCAGGACTGCACACTGAGGAGGTGACACAGGGAGCCAGGAGCCGAGGCGCCCCGCTGGCTCCTGCGCCTGGGCCCCCAGTGGTGGCCTCGCCCCTCCCTGAGGGGCCAAGCCCATAGCCACCCTCCCTGTCTGGGCTGCGGGTCCTCACGAGCCCTGCACAGTCAGCGCACTGTCTCTGTGACACTGCCTGGCTCCCACCTCTCCAGGAGTTCGGGTGACAGCCCAGCAGGATCCCCATGTGTTTCCTGGAGCCCGACCGTGAGGGCTGTGCAGAGCCCTGCGATGGGTCACTCCACACCTGCCCTGCCGGATGCTGTTTAGGTCCAGGCCTTATCGTGGGTCCTAGGAACCCAGAAACCACCGCTGGCCGTGGTACAGCCTGAACCAAGGCTGAGGCGGGGCAGTGGCTCTGGCTGCTCCCCTTCCACCCGATCCTCTCTGTGGGGACCCCGGAATCCGGGTCACCCCTCCTCCAACTTCGAAGCTTGCTTTCGTGACAGTGGCTTACAGGTGAGGGTGCTCCGTGCACATTTCTGAGCCTTGGTCTGTCGGGGGCAACATTAGCAATGACTTTTGGGGACCAAGAATCCCCACATGAGGTGCCCACTAGCCTGACAAGTGCCACTTGGGGGAGCAGGGCCCCGTGCAGAAGAGACGGCTCTCACTGGCCTTAAAGCCACCACCGTTGTCTCACTGCCACTGCCATTGGCCAGAGACAGACAGACGGGACCACCGCCACTGCCCTGCATGGCATTCGCCACCTTTGCTTCTGAGACGACTAGCTGTCCCACTGTCTGGCAGGGTGTAGGGTACAGAAAGCCCTGGCTGAGGTCCTGGCCTCCTCTTCCTGCCCTTGGACTGCCCTAACACACAGTCATGGTAGATTCAAGAAGGGTTAGAGCAGTCCTTGGGTCTCTGGGCTTGGTGGGTTTTCCACTGGCCGCCTCTCCAGCAGACACGAACTCCGCCAGGCAGAAGCTGAGGGCAGAGGTGACCTCACAGCAGAGGCAGCTGGAAGACGGGCTGAGGGGGACCAGGACTGTCATGACTGTTTCTGCGGATTGGGAGGGGGAAGCTACCAGTACCTTTGAAACAATCACTTTTTCACCTGAGAATCAGAAGGAAAAAATCAAAGGCATTAATAGATTAATTCAGAATATAGACATCCAGATAGGGTCCGAGGGCTCAGGGACACAGCGAGGAGGAAGCGCAGGTGGCTCAGTCAACAGAGGGGAGATGATGATACAGAATCGGAAAGAGGGAGAGAAATTCAGAGCAGTCATGCCTGGTTTCGACAGGAGAAATATGCTCTCTTCATGGGATATTGTGTTTTAGTAAGTCGAGTAATGAAATTTTGAAAAACCTAGTGACGTCAATCTGAATTTTGGCTTGGAAACCTATTCTTAAAACTGATAACAGTGGCCTAATGCATTCTAAGCCACGGGTACGGGAGATGATAAATCTCGGAAATTTGCATTGTATAAAAATGTTTTAGTAGACGGTTTTGTAGTCAAGAAGATTAGCTGACTTTTTGATTGGCTGCTACAGCACAGAAGAGGGAAGATAAATGCTGTATAATGTGTATGTACCTCAAGGGAAGTGTTGGAGATGATAAACGGCTTTCTTGTGCTGCTCACAAGCACTCACTCTACTCAGTGAGTCCCA
The DNA here is from genome assembly GCA_004026965.1 of Petromus typicus. Lineage (NCBI taxonomy): Eukaryota > Metazoa > Chordata > Mammalia > Rodentia > Petromuridae > Petromus > Petromus typicus. The sequence continues at coordinate 83,501 of PVIR01002716.1, forward strand.
TTACTCTTTGGAATCTGAGGCACCTGCAGGAAGGCGGGGCCGGCGTCCCTCTGGGCCCTGGTCCTCCTGGGCTGCTGCGGGCCGGACCCGCAGGGCAAGGGCTGTGGGGAATCCGAGTGGATGACACCGGACCATCCACACTTGGGAGCTGGCGCCCCGAGTCCACTGGTGCCCAGGCCGGGCTCACCCGCCTCTTCTGGGGCGCCCGTGGGCTTGGGCTGGAGGCGAAGGGACCCTTGGGTGTGGCTCCTGAGAGGCCCCTCTCCTACTTGCATCCCTGGGTGGTATGAGCCTGCTTGCAGTTGGCACCTGGCTAAGCTGCCCCTGCCTCACCTGGCAGGACTGGCGCAGAGCTGCAGGGACACCTGCTCCTCCTCCATCCCTTCCTCCTCCTCCTCCACCTCTTCCTCCTCTTCCTTTTGTTTGCGTGTCCTCCTCTTCCTCCTCTCCCTCTTCCTCTTCCTCTTCCTCTTCCTCCTCTCTCTCCTCCCTTCTCCTCTGGCAGCCTGGCTCCGTCTCCCCTCCTGGCAGCTGCTACCCCTCACTCTGGGACTCTGCCTTTTCTTGTCTCCTTTGTGCAAAGGGCCGTGTCTGGAGGCCCCACTGACTGCACTGGCCCTCCTCAGCTCAGCCCCTGACGTAGCCGGTGTGTACCTGGTGCCCGGGCCGGGCTCACCTAGTGCAGGTTCTGGCCGGTGCAGTGAACGTGTTCCGGACGAGGACGGGGCAGAGCAGCCCTGAACATGTGCCGACACCACCGAGTCACACGCTGGGAACGCGGGTCGCACGGAGCATCTCAGTGAGAAAGCAGAACGCAGCTTTGTGCTCCGGCTTCAAAGCACAGCCCGGCTCCGCTGTGCCTCTCCACGAGAGCCCTGTGCTCCCCGAAACAGGTTGGGAGACGAGTCGGGAAGGACGGGGGCCTGGCCAGGACTCTCGGGCTGGGAACCACATAGCAGGAGGGCCTGGTGAGGAAGGAAGCTGAGGCCTAGTGACTCCCGATGAACCGCTTAGCCCTGCAGGTGGCAGGCCCCGGGCAGAGCAGAAACGCCAAGGACAGCACCAAGCTAGAATGTCACCAACCGTAAGGGACAAGCTGCCGTTCCTATGGGAAGCGGGGCGAAAGGGCACATGGCCTCCCCTTCCTTGCTGCCTGGACTTTTTCCCTTGGAAGAGCCACAGAGGCAGCAGCTGGCAGGAGAGCCCAGGCCGCCCCCACTGGGCAGCAGCCCCTTTCTCCTCTGAGGCAGCGGCAAACATGACCAGGTGAGCCAAGAAACCACAAGCACAGGACCAGGGCTGCCATTGCGGCGTCGCTGGAGCCGCAGGCTGCACTCTACACCCCAGGGGACCGCGCAGGCCGAGCCATGGAGATGACACGGTCAGCCAGCTCCCCAGGCCTGGAGCCGGGACGACCCTGAGAGCACAGGTCACACGGAGGGCACACGGGTCACAGCCTGGAGGATAAACGACAGCAGACTGACACCACGGCTGGGAGCCAGGTGCCACGGTGACCTGGCACGGGTTTTCAAGCTCGCATAACATGGTCCAACAGTCCGTTACAAATGCTCCTTTTTAATTTTAATTTTTTTGGACCAGGACCTCAGCTCACGCATGCTATCTCTCTGCTCTACACTGAGCTACATGCCCAGACCCCATAGGTGCTGTCAAAACCAATGAAAACATAAAACATCCCAGAAAAATAGAAGTTATTTAAAAAACAAAGGAAAATACAGAACACAAAATACAAACCCAGAATAAATGCTGTGACCCATGCATGTCATCAGAGTCTGAGGTACAGCGGGCAGAGGGCACCGGAGAGGAGTTTGGAGAGGTAATCAAGGCCTCCCAAAGAAGCACAACACATACACGGCGAGAGGCGAGAAGGCCGGGCAAACCACAAGCAGACCGAGCCAGCAGAAGTGCATCTGGAGACACATCATCATTAAATCCTGAATAATAAGGAGAAAGATCTAGAGACCAGCCAGGAGGAGGCAAAGTACCAGCCAGGAGATGCCACCCTGAGGGGCAGGTGCTCACCCGAAACCACGGCGATCCGGGGTGGACAGTGGGGAGTTTCTCTACTGCTGAAGGAACCGTCAAGCTGTGAGCTCTGAATCTGGCGGCACGATCCATGAGGAATGAAGGAGAAATGAAAGCACACTCAGCGGGAGGAACACAAAAGGGACACGTCTCTCCTGAATCCACCCTAAGACTCCGTGTAGACGGGAAGGATGCCAGGACATGGCCCAAGGGGACAAGGACAAGGCCGCAGTGGCCTTTCTCCTCCTGGACCTGGGAGGTGTGTCGGTGACTGGACACCTGTGGGTAAAAGGTGGGATGGAAGCTCAGAGTGAGCCCGGCCCCCGGGCATGGGAGCCTGCGGGTGCTAAGACTCACAAGGGTGAGCGGAGAGCCCAGAGCCGCCCCCAGAACACAAAGCGACACACAGAGAATGCTGTCAGCAAATGAAGGAAAAAACCTATGACGCTATCATTTAACCCGCCTATGTCAAGAAACGGAGAAATGATCTGAAGGAACCTAACAGAAGATACCAAAATGGCAGACATGGAAGTGCCAACTTTGCAGTGATTACCTGATAGGTAGTGAATCAAATACACCAGCCATGTAGAACACGAGAGGGCTGGCAGAGTGGATAAACCACACACACACACACACACACACACACACACACACACACACACACACACACGGTCTGTATTCTGCTTATGAGAAAATCACTCCATATTCAGTGTGCAGGTAAGCTGAAAGTAGAAGGAAAGGAAGTAGATACATCATGTCGACATTATTAAAAATAAGAAACAGCAGTTTCAATAGCACCTTGATAAAAATAGACTTTGGAGCCAAGAACATGACTAAAAACAGTGACAGTGGAACAGCAGAAAGATCCATCTACCAGGAAGACTTGGACCCCCTCGGTGTGTGCCCAACCGGCCTCACAGCAACGTCTCAAACAGCAGGTGAGGAAACTGCTGTGGGCAAAAGACTGGAGAGGACTCAGCACAGCCGGGACCTGCGTCCCAGCCCCAACCAAGGCCTGCACTCCAGCACGGAACCAGCGAGGTTCGGAGACCAGAAACCCACAGGAGGGACGGGCCTGACGGCCACACACAGAATCCCGTACAGCAGCCTTGGCACACAGTGCTCCCCCGTGCTCCCCACTGGCATGGTGCACCCCACATCATGCAGCCTCAATGGGCTTGAGAGTGTGCACAGCACATGGATTGTGTTCTTGGGGCACAGACAGACCCAGCTGGGCCGAAAATGACCTTCAACAAATAACAATTAAACATCACCTTTCTAAATAATCTGCACACTAAATGGGGAACAAAAATATTGATAAATAGACTTGAATGGAAGAAAGCTCAAAATTTGTGGGATGGTGCTAAACAGTGCTGGAAATGAAATTTATCCTACACAGATGACCTCATATAATTGCTTTCACAAGAAGTGATAGAGGCTTTGAAATAAATCATCTAAATTCCTGCATCTGAGACCCAGAAAAACAAAAGCAACGTAAACCAAGATAAGTAAAGGAAGGAATTGATAAAATAAAGACAGGAACCAAGAAAACCGAAGACAGGAACAGTAGAGAAAACTAATGAAACCAAAACCTTGAGAAAGTCCAGAAAATTTGTAAACCTGTAGTGGAATTCAGAAGAACAAAGTGACAAAAAGATCATCAATATCATAACCGGAGTAGGGAGCATCACTACGGAGCCCACAGCCCTTAGAAATGTGAGTCCGGAATCCTACCAACAGCTCCACACAGTGTGTTCAAGGACTCGAAGCGGCAGGCTGCCAACTCTCAGCCAAAACAAAATCATTTTAACAGTACGATGATCACTAAGGAAATAGTTTTTTAATTGAAAATCTCCAAAGAGGAAATTTCCAGGCTCAATTTCACTGGATGAGTCTGGCATTTAAAGAAGTAACACCACTTTTATGTGCTCTCTTTGAGAAGACAGAAAAGGAAGGAATACTTCCCAATACATCCCCCAAGGCCGACATTAGCTTCCCCCCACAGCAGATGAGGTCAGTGTAAAAAGAGAGAGGGGACCGGGGTTTCCTTCCCTGTGAACATCAATGCAAAAAAAAAACAAAACAAAACAAAACCTGAGAGAACATTAGCAAACTGAATTTAAATGTGTATAAAAATTATTGTACATAATGGCCAAGTGGGATTTACTCCAAGTGTGTGACATGAGAAAAATCAATGTCATGAACATTATGAGGAAGAGTATACAATTCATAGGGTTATATTAATTGGTGTCCGAAGAGTCGCAAAATCAATCCTTGTGTGAGTGAGTCTTGCCAAATTCGGAACAGAAAGGGAATGGTAAGAGCTCACGACAAAGAGAACATATACGACTCTCAAAGCCTGACCTGTCCTCCACAGGGAGACGTGTTTCCCACAGAGACTGAGGTGACGCCTTCCATCACTACTGCAGTATCACAAGGCGATAATATGTGAGCAGGAAGGAAGGAGTCAAGTTATTCCTATTTGAAGATGGCAAGCCAGTCTCTAAACAGCAAATCCCATGAAATCCATTAAAAATAATTCTTGCAACTAATGGATTCAACAAGGTCCAGGACGCGAGATCCAGTAGAAAAGTTCTTTGCAGATCTATATAGGGACAAGAACACACGGAAACTGAAGCCACAAACACAAAACCACTCATAATCCTTCTGGAGAGAAAAATCTACACAAGAGATCTGTGTGCTGAGACCTTTTAAATGCTCAAAGTATTCAAAGGTGTCCTAACGAAAGGAGGGGCACACCAGGTGCATGGTGGAAGATGTACAGCAAAGAGTAAATGCAGACCTGTTGGCAAAAGCCTTGAATGTTTACCTAAAATTTATGCCTTACAGCAAACTAATTCCAATGGGTGCTGGACCTAAATGTAAATTATAACTAGAAAAGAGAGCATATCCAGGTTCTATAACTATACAAAGAAGTCCTAGACTTGAGAAGCAGGAACATTATCCACAGAGAAAACGGAAACTTATCAGAACTTGACATTTTTCCTTTGTGAAAGTGTCCAGGTGAGGAGGACCAGAAATGAGCTGCCGTCCACAGGCCAGGTGGGGAAACAACATCCTGAGCGTGTTCCTGAGGGCTGGGGTGAACTCGGAAGACTCAGTGTAGGAAATAAATGAACTGAGTTCAAAAATAGGCACAAGACAAGAACAAAAGCTCCACTGAAGTCTTTAGATGGTAAACAAACACCTGACAAGAGGTTCAGTACTGTTTTCCAGGAAGGAAAGAGGAGCTAACACCACAAGGAGGCGTGACACTCGGTGGAGAGGACTCTGGCCAGCCTCACCCTTCCGCGCTGCTGGCTTCACAGTTCCTTAAAAGCTCAACATGCAGTTTCCGAACAGCCGGCCATTCTGTTCTTGAGCACTTAACCTACAGAAGTGGAAGCTTGTGCCTCACAAAAGGCAGGGCTCACCAGGCCTGTCCAGTGGGTCCAGCCATAGCGCCGTGTCCGCAGCTGCTGGGCTTGGGACCCTGTCCAGTGGGTCCAGCCATAGCGCCGTGTCCGCAGCTGCTGGGCTTGGGACCCACAGACAGGAAGCAGCCCGAGCCCCGCAGGGAGCGCAGGGCCGGGCGGACTGTGGGAGGCTCACCGCACGGTCAAGCTCTCGGGAGGGACAAAGAGAAACCGATGACATGGACAGAAATGTGGACAGACCTCCGGGAGACGGCAGGACAACTGAGGCCCTGCTCTGTTTATCTAACGTTGTCTCAGGGGATCTTTTATACTGTAGGCAGAGGGTGGCTGACAGGGGCTGGGCAGGGGCAGGGGGCACAGGAGGACAGCAGGGGTCCTGGGGGACCCCCTCAGTGTTCCAGTGTTTGTGAGGGACAGGTGAGCTCAGCGGGCTCTCTCTCTCCCTCCCTCTCTCTCTCTCTCTCTCCCTCTGTCTCTCTCTCTCTCATGTATACACACATACATGCAACACTGGGGACATCTGAATGTGGTCAGTGGCTTTTATTGACACTAATGCATTTTGCTGTAGTGTCATAAAATGTCACCTGGAGGAAGTATGGCCCGATATGCAAGGGGTCACTCTAGATGATTTCTTAAAACTGCAGACAAATTGGCAAAGATCTCAGTGGATGCAGAGACAGTCTGTGTGACTGTTCATGGTCTCACACACACACACACACACACACACACACACACACATCACATCAGGAAGAAGACCCGCATCCACAGCACCACCCAGTGGAAGTTTCACTGGAGCCGATTACGGAGGAGGGAGGAGGCAGTGAGCAGGGACCCTGGGGGTCGTGCAGTGGAACATCATGCCACAGACCACCTCTCCAAGGGCGGGAGGCAGGCTCGGGGCGCAGGGCTGCAAGCTGCGACTGGATCTAGGGTCTGGGTCTTGGAGATGCAGCCCCTGGAGTGGTGAGAATGAGTTTACAGGAGAGTCATTTTTCAGAATTATTTACTTATTGTATTACTTTTGACAGATATGTGGAAAACTCATCGCTCAGACTTCTGAATAAAGATGACCCTCCCTGCGGGCTCAGGGTCTGTGGAAAGGAGCCCCGGAAGTGCCCCCACCCGCAGGCTGCGAACCTCACTGCAGTTAGCATCGGAATGTGCAGTACTCCAGGGCCCTGCACCACTGTAGGTGACAAACACAAGCTCCTGACTGGTCTTGTGCCAGCTGGAGGGGGAGGTGGCCTAACCGGTGGTCAGCGAACGCCGCTCTCCTTCTCATTGGTCCCCTCAGGATCCCGGAGGACAAGGACAGCTTGCTTCGGCGGCCTCCCTAGTTACCAAACCGCCACTCCAACATGACAGCAGCTAGCCAGGCAGCGTGGCGCCCTCCCCGGGCCCCACCTGCACTGCTGTCCTTCGAAGAGCACTTGAGAGGAGGAAAGGAGGATCCGAGGCCCTTATTTGCGCAGCAAACTTTCAGCCCTGCCTCTCAAGGCTGCGTGAATCACCGTTCCTCCCTCCACAGCCACTTCCGGTTGGTCAGCCACTTCCGGTCCTCCCTGGTCCTGCGGAAACCAAGACTGGCTTTGACAGTCCTGCAAAGTGGCTCACGAGGTGGTGTGGGCTCCGGAAGTCCTGTAAATCTGTTTAGGATTCTTAGTGCGACAGAGTTTTCACTTCCAAAGAAAGAGCAACAGATGCTCAGCTGTCTACACCAAAGAGCTGCAGAGACCAGCCGGCACTGGGGAAGAAGGGTAGGGGCCAGCACCTATAGAGTCGGTCTGCATATGGCAACCAGCACGAGCCAGCATCCGAAGGCTGCAGGCAGCCACGGAAGCAACTGGCAGCTGGCTGTGCCCACCGTTGGCACCCAGCACTGTCCAGCAACAGCCAGCCTGCTAGCAAAGTTGCACTTCTCCAATCCGCGATTTCCATGGAAACAAAGAACCTGGGCTGATTGGCAGCACCGGACTGTGTGAGCTCAGATGCCTCGGCATCTGCCCACGAGGGCCTAGGAGGCTCAGTCCCCTCGGCACTGTGCTGTGGGCCAGTCTGAGGGTGACCAAGTGTGTGTACTGGCCGGAGAGGTGCAAGTTCTGAGGGTCGCAGATTTTCCAGCCCCGGTGCTGGGTTTCTCAGCTCTCTGATTCCTTATGGATCTGTTGACCCTTCTTGTGGGTTCCTGTGTGTGTGAGGCGTCCGAGGCCTGAGGCGGTTCCCAGGCCTCTCTGGCGCTGTCTGTCTCCGTCTCCCGCCTCCGCCTCCACCTCTGTCTGTCTCCACCTTCTCCAAGCCTTTCTCTCCTTGTCTACTTCCTGGATAACCTCAGCATGCAGAGAGAGGCGGCCCCGGATCCCAGTGACCGCATCTGGCCAGAATTTCCTGGCACCCTTTCCTAGCAGCATTTTCGGTTCTATTTAGCCTTGATGACAGGGTCTCGGAGCAATCTATCTCCCATCCCTCGAGCGTCGGGTTTCTAATGTCTCAGGAATCGCACTTCTGTCCTGAGTACATGTCTGGTTTGGAAGCGCAGGCGACTGGCCGGCATGTGGCATTCTCAGTGTCAAAGGTGGCCATGGTCTCCACCTTCCCAGCCACCAATGCCCATGATGTGCTCGTCTTGTGGCAGTGCCAGGTCACTGTGGCGTCTCCACCCACAAGTTTGCCCTTCACCATTGGGCTAGCAGAGGTTAGCTGTCCTCACGACACACTGCCCCTCAGTGGCTCCGCCCACGAGCTGGCTCCTATGGTCGTGGTGCCCCCATGTGGCCTGGGCAGCCCTGTGTCCTATGGCCCTCAGAAGTCCTGGCTCCTCTGCTAAAGTTGTTCAGGTTGCTCGTCAGCAGGTCCTTCCTGAGACCCTCCTTTCCAGTGAGCCCACGACAAAGGCAGCGCAGGAATCCCAATGACAGTGGACAGACTCTGTCAGGGACCTGAGGGACCAGTTAATGAAATGGAAAACGCATCAGCACTGGTCTGCCAGGCGGGGTGCCGCGTGTCCTTGGGAGGCTGAGCCAGGAGGACCGCTGTAAGTTCAAGGTCATCCTGGGTTCTGCAGTGATTTTGAGAGGAAAAACTAAACTTGTAAAACCTTCTACTTGTGTAAAGCTCTAGCTTGCCTCTTGGAAGGCTCCGAAATACTCCCCAGCTCCATTGTTTAACTTTGTAAACTTTGTTAAGTTCACTGCAGAGCTGCCAGGAGAAAAGAAGTTCTTTTGTTGTTAAAAACGATTGATATACTTGCTTCTCTTATAGGTGGAAATGTGTGCAGTCTTCTAACCAATGGCGCTAGTAGTCTGTACACACTAGCCAATGAGACTCGCAAGCTTGTAACCAATAGAATTGCTGAGTCTAACCAATGAGATGATACTAAGTGTAACTCCACCCCTAACTTCCAGAACATTCTGTAACAGGGGCATAAAAGCCCAGCTTCAGCATAGCCAAGGACCAGCCTCTTTGTGGAGATATCCCTGGCTGGTCCATGGACGTTAGAATAAAAGCTGCACATTTGTCTCATAAACTCCTGAGTGCATCTTCCACTCTCCAGGACTGACTGGCCCGAGTTATGAGCTCTGACACTTGAGCTGCTTAAAATACCAGGTGTTCTGCCACTCCAGCAGCCTGAGTTACCTAGCAAGACCTTGTCTTGAAAGCAAACAAACAAACAAAACATTAGATGAATGGATGTTGGTCCTTGGACGAAACCAGCCCAGTGAAGCAGGTGACCCTGGGCTGACTCCCGGGGAAACCTCAGCCCTGGTCTTAGCCAGAGCCGTAAAGGAAAACAAAGGAGGAGGAAGTGAGCATCGGGGGAGAGGGAGCATGCCACTCTGTCTCGTGTCTGGTCCGCTCAAAGCTATGGTCACCCGAAGACCAGGGTTACGGGGCCTCCCTGTGGTGATATGAAGACCACGGGCCCCGTCCCCTTTACCTTTCCCAAACTTGTAAACACGCTTGTGTTCTCAAGGTGACCTCATGTTCCCAAATGGCGGCTGGTGGTCCAGCCATGCCACCCACCTTGCAGTACGGGATGGCAGCGGGGGACAGAAGGGTGCTTCCTTCTTTCTGAAGGGCATTCCTAAAAGGATCCTTCACTGTGGCCTGTATTTCAGTTCTGTCTCAGCCTCGCCTCGCTGCGGGGAGGCGGAACGCTGGTCCTCAGGGGGCACCTGCAGTTGCATAGTTTTTGCACTTGGCATTGAAGAGGAGGGACGTTGGAGGCAGGGGCAAACCCTTCCGTGGTTCCCTCCATGGAGGGCGACCAGCGTGCTGCAGGGACAGGGAGGGTGGCGCTTTCATCTGTGATACTCTCCTCAAAAATAATAATGGTCAGGGGCCGGGGATTAGCTCAGTGGTTCTGGCACCTGACTTGCAGGCACAAGGACTGGGTTCGATCCTCGGTAACCACATACGACAATACCAGGCGTGGAGACTCACCCCAGCAGCAACCAGTACCACATACTACAGTGCCGGGCGTGGTGGCTCACGCCTGTCATCCCAGCACTCGGGAGGCAGAGGCAGGAAGATTGCTGTGATGTGAGTTGGAGGCTGAGCTCAGGGCCAGCCTGAACCACAAAGTGAGACCCTATCTCAAAAAACCTTAAAAAAAATAATAATAATGTTCAGAAAAATATGACCAAATTATAGATTTTATTTAAAATAAGTGAAGAGGGCCTTTTACACTTCTCCGTGGATTTCCTTATGTTCAAGGTAGTTCACAAGCAGAAACCTCAACAAAACAGGAAGTGCATTTGGTTTATTGATTTCTATCAATGATATCAAATGACTCATCAATTTAGAGCAATAATAAATGGTAGCCGATAGCCCCTCCCCTTTTCAGCAGTGGCAGTCCCCAGCCTCAAACCCTCCTGTCTGCCCTGTGCACCCTTCCCCCTCCCCCTCCTCCTCCCCCTCCTCCTCGCCTTCCATGTGTTCCCTCTTGGAAGCCTTGTTTCTGTCCTCTGTGATGACTCAGCCTTGTCTCATGCAGGTCTGTGCACCTCACCTTTCTGTAGAGCTACCTGACAGGTCCCACAGAACACCCAGGCCCCTGGGGCTTTGGCCTTTCCCCTCCCCTCCCGGCCCCGAGCTCACCTCTGAGCAGAGAGGTCAACAGTATGAGGCCTGCACCGGTTGGCAAGAGGGGACAGGGCGCCCCGTGCCCCGTGGGCCGGCCTGCGTGGACCCTCCCATACGGACGTCCCTTGGAGGCCCATGACACCCACACTCTGTCTGCAGTCTTCCAGGCCTGACTCCCCCCCTCTGGACACCCATTACTTGTCCCCCTATTGACCATTCTCCCAATCTGCTGACTGGCCTTCATTACGCATTTCTGGCCACGAGGCTCTAGGTCTCTGATGCCTCGGGTCATTCCTAGGGTTTCACTTCTCCCTGTGCCTGAATCTGGCACATTGGCAGGGAGGACTTGAATTCAGGAGGGAGGACTCAGGGTGGCTCTGATACCCACGGCATCTGGGGCTACCAGGCATCGGGTGCCCAGTCTTCACGTCCCCGTCTGTCTGCTCCAGGCCTTGGCGCCGTGCAGGGAGGAGCTGAAGAGAAGGGCTGTGAGGGCCACTCCTGGGGCCGCCAGGAGCGAGGGACCCCAGGCCAGGACCACAGGAAGTAGGCAAGTGGCTATAAACATGCCAACAACAAGTAAGGCAGCTTGCTGAATTAAAATGCACAGCTTTTCTTCCAGTGCCTTGATAACCACTGAAAGGTAAAATCACCAGTCTTTCCATGAAGAAATTAGCATTAATAAGATAAAACCGTATTTGGAGTAACTGACATTTTGATGAATGTGCCTGCAGGATTGGATGTGATGCTTTTGATGGATAATATTTGGGGTTGCTGCAGGTTGTGTTTAATTGTTCCCCTTCATTCTCAGCGTTAGTTAAGTGGAACAGAAAACCTCAGTAGTGCTGGGAGCCATCTTTCATGAGCCAAACGCATGGTTTAATCACCTGCTTGCCAACGGTGCCACCGGGTGCTGGGCTGCGGCTCTGGCTAGGTCCGGTAGCCCTGCACACGCCACCCCAGGTGAGTGGCACCCTGCCTCGCACAGGTGCAGAGACGGCGGCCCGGTCCTGATGCAGCGGTCCATCTCAGCGGGACACCCATCCTGTGCGTGTGAAGCCCCACGCACAGCCCTGAGTCTCCCTGCACTCCAGCTGGCGGCCTGACTCAGTGGCCGGGCCTTCCCCCCTTTGGGGTACAGAGGCCATCAGGTGGCCCCTTCACCCCAATTCTGCTGCCTACAGAACCCCTACTGCTCCTCTCTGTGTGGCCGCCCCCTGCCCCCGCCCCCAGGGCTCTGTTGTCTATATCCCCCTCTCTGCTTGAGGACAGGCCCCCTGCCACCGTCGCCAGATCCTGAACACTGTGCTGCGTGACCAAGAGGCCAGGGTGGCCCATTTTGCTGGGAAGAGCAATATGCACGCCACTATCCATGTCCCAGCCTCCCACATAGGCCCAGTCCACTGCAAGCACTTCACAGTTGTGTGTCACAGTCCACGAGACCGGACTCCACAACCCTCACGCTAATGCAGTCTCTGGTGGACGGTTCTGCCAGCACCATCTCGTCCCTCCGAGCTCAGTGTCCCCGGGCTGCATGTGCTCAGCAAGGCGCAGTGGGCGGCACAGAACAAGGTCATGTGGCATCTCACGTACTGACAGCAGCAGCAGCCCGCCTAGGACCCTGCCCAACTGGCATCAGGTTCTGGCCCTGCCAGGACTGGGCCAGGGCTCGAAAAAGAGACAAGAAAGCACTCTGGAAATGGTGATGCAGTGCGCGGAAAGGGACAGCATGGAGCAGCAGGGACAGGAAGTGGAGTAAAGAGGCAACTTCTGCAAGTGCACCGAGTAGCTGGATTGGCTCAGACCACTTTAGCTTGTAGGCGAGATGCGCGTCATCCAAACACCAGGGGACGGAACGTGGGGACGGCTCCTGCTTGATCTGCAGGCCTCATGGTGACCCAAAGAGGGGAGCAGGAAGGACTGGAGCCACGAGGACTCCGGGGCGGGGGGCGGGGGCGGGCACCTCAGGGCCGGGCTCCGCTGAGGCAGCTGCCTGCTGCCGTGTAGACGGAGATCAGACTTCTGATCCACCTCCCACTCAAACCCACTGTCGGGCATTCACCGCTGCGTGGCAGGAGAGGGGGCTGGAGAGAGAAGCAGATGTTCACACCTCCTGGGTTTCAGAAAACGCTTGTAACCAATATTGGCAACTAGGAAGCCGTTACAGGAAAAATAGAGGCAGAAACATATGTAACTCCATTTAAATAAATGCTTAGCAGAAAAAGACCAGGCCCATCTCAAAGGAAAAATGATACTGAGGAATTTACAATGCAGAAAGCATTATGGGCTTAACCGCTATACTGTACCAAGAGCTGTTTCAAATTGATTTTTTTAAAGACAAATAACTTAAAAGAGCATTATCCAAGGCATATGGACAAGCACTTAGTAGAAAATTCCCAAGTGGCTACAAATTGCATAGAAACTTACCAAGTCAGAAGTAGCCAAAAAATGCAGATTTTTAAGTAAAGTGACCCCAGTTCTTACATCTCACGCAACATGGAAAATGTTTGGTGAAAAAATAAAGACAGAAGAACATTCTTATACTATTTCTGGAAATGTGAGTTACTCCCTTAACAAGCTCGCAGCAGCATATATCAGACCTGACGCAGGCGAGATCTTGGGCTGGGTTGTGTCTTCCCCTTGAAATACCGGCCCCTACGATCTTCTAAGAGAGGATCCACCCCTCAGGAGCAGCCGAGAAGGAAGCCCCGTGCATGAGGCCTCCCCAGCTCAGCGGTGCCCATCTGGGAGCCCACCAGGCTCCAGGGCAAGAGCAGGAAATGGAGCAAAGTGGGGCCGGAGGAGGGCTGGACGTAGGGTCTGGCTTTGCTCACACAGTGAGCACAATGTAAGATAGAATTATGGGGTAAAATGCTGGTAGGGTTAGACATGACAAAGTCTGGGCTGGGTGATAGGGCCCGGTTAGCAAAATGACGCATGTGTGTGTTGTGTTAGGGAGCACGCACGCGTCTGTGTGTGTGTGTGTGTGTGCATGTGTGTGTGTGCATGCGAAAAGACATCAAACGGTGCTTGTTTCTGGGGTCGTCCTATCCCCCCCTCAGCCTTCTCTGGTCTCCACCCGCTGTTCCCAGAGGAGCGAGATGCTCCACTCTCCCCAGAGTGGCACTGCCTGCCTGGTACCTGCCTACCGAAGGGTACCCAGCTGACCAAGCCTCCCAAGAGCCTCTGTGTTGGGAGATTCAGAGCCCGATGTGGTCCCAAAGAAGGGTTGAGAATAGAGCTTCTCTTCTTTGTTTAGACCTAGCGGGGGCCACAGTGGGTGGCAGCTCCCCACCCTCGGCCTCTAGGATACCACGTTCGTGACCCCACCCTGTAGGCAGCGAGTCTAGAGTCCGGGAGCTGGCGCACATTGACTGGAAAGGAGGTCATGGATGGGCATCATAGCAGGAAGGAGCCGAGCCCATAGGAAAGGCAGAGGACATGGCCACCTCCCCAGAAGGAGCCGAGGCCATCGGAAAGGCAGAGGGCGTAGCCACCTTCCCACCTGTCCGGCTGGCTGAGCTCCTGGCCCTGCGGGAGGAGGCACTGTGTCAAGGGCACAGGGCTGGTGTGGACAGCATGCGGGCCTGACCCCCACACTTCTCTCTCTGCCCTGGGACATGGACACACCCGCTCTGAGGACAGGGGAGCAGGCATCTGTGTCCCTGCGCCATGGGTCTCACGCTCATCTGGGGTCCATAGCCGATGCGGGCCAGCCTGGAAGGGACTTCCTGCTCTGTACTCTGCTTTGCCTGAAACTTTGTGACTTTCCCCTTATCTTGGAATACTTTCATTTTTCAATTCAGAAGGACAGAGGCTAGAGGAGAGGGTGGCCCTGTGTGGCTATCTCCTCTCTTCCCTCTGCTATGCCCAGACTCTACCCTCAATGAAGCTGCCGGCTCTGCAGAACTCAAGCAAGGCGGCTCTAGCTCTGGCAGGAAGATGGGTATGGGGAGCAGGGTGGCAGGAGGAAGCAAGCAGGGGCATGAGGCCAGGGC